>VDFB02021456.1:0-29554 GCA_007258455.2 Sequoia sempervirens | reverse complement strand
TTGGTCTCGAGTTCTATCATCTCCTGGGACTAGCTCAGAGAGAACTTGTTCAAATGATTTTTGGAAAAGGGAGATCACTCCTCACTATTACATTAACTAATCACCATTAAAAGGGCCCTAAGAGAAGCCATGAGTGATTTAAACACTAGGTTCGATAAAACTTGGCAGAGGATTCCCCTGATTATCTAACCCCTTTCTGCGATGGCATTCATGTTCTATCTGAAGGCTATCAATTCAGATATCAAAGTTATGATCTAACTTCCATGGGGGCGATATCATACCCGATGCTTATGAGTTGGTAGTATGAGTGGAAAATAGTCTAATTGATGCTGGGAAGCTCTTGCTGTGACCCCCCATGCTCATGTTCGTAGAACCCTCTTGAACATCTCAAGAGGTAGCCTGTTCAAGCACGTCCACTATACAAAGCAACATGTCGGATACGCTCGAGTCTATGTATGTATATCCCTCCACACAAAGCAACATGTTGAGCTCAAGTTCAGTCATGACTGATATTAATGACATGAAGAGTCTCATGTAGACTCTTGTTAAAGAATTGGTCATCCTCAAACGACAGCAGGTAATGCCTTCGAAGCTGGACAGTCAGACCTATGATAGGAAAAATCTTTCCTATCAGAAAAATACACACCAAGGGTTTCCTCGAGGAGGTGGCTAATAGGTGACATCTGTGAACCAGATAGTTCTGGTCACCATGCCAATTCAAATGATAAAAGTTAGCCATAACAAAGAAATGATCCAAGGCCAGAACAATTTGGCGGAAGAAGATGACGTATGGTGTTTCCCATGCAGCGATGGTCATCTTCTGTAGAATTTCCCAAGGAGAAATATGCAAAAATGGATGGTGGAACAAAGAAGAAAAGGCCTACCTCTGAATGCGGATGAGTATGGATCATCCAAAATGGAGAATGCTTGCTTAAGAGCACAATTGAAAAAGATGTCCCTAGAACAAGGGATAGACAGTGTACCTGATCAAGCTTTATTCTCATGGGTGGAGGAAGAAGAAACAGTATATGCAAAAAAAGTTTTGACAATTGGTACTCCATCAGTACAGTCAGATTACAACATAAGATCTAAGAGGAGGCTCACTAGAGAATATGTACTACAAACTTTGTCGCATCCACAGTCATTTCAAGAACCTCTGCAAGAGAAGCAGGCTCCATCACCCATCGTCCGATCTTTTCCACAACCACGTAATTCACCAATGGTGGAGAATGAGATGAGCAAGGCACCAATGTCAGTCACGACAAAACAGTTTCTCTTGAAAAAAAAGAAATACCACCGTTTAAGCCTAAGGCCCAAACAACTGGGATGCTTAACGTGGTGGAGCAATTAAGGAAGGTGCCTGCCAATGTATCATTGTGGGATGTCATATCGATTGATGAGCAGAAAAATATACTTCAAGAAGCATTAGAGGTGGAAAAATGAAACCCACAAGAGGAGGTGCCTCAGTTGTGCAATCAAAGCGTAGGTGAAAGATGCTTGCTTCTTCCCCAGATTTTGAAAATAATAGCTTATGCAAATGATGTAGATGATATAAAAGAAAATTAGGTAAGCAGAATAAAGCCCACACCTTTCTTTTAATGCTTATAGTAGGAGATAAATTTTTGCATAATAATATGATTGATTCGGGGGATAGCACAACTGTTATGCCAAAACAAGTGGTAGATGCTTTAAAACTTAAGTATGAGCCCTTGGAAAAGGGAATTATACAACTAGATGCAAAGAAGGTCTCGACCGTTGGTTGGATAAGGGATCTATCCCTAACCCTTTTCTCTTGTCCAAGCTAGACAGTCACGCAAGAAGTGGTAGTAATAGACATTCCATCGGTCTTCAGAATGTGTCTATCAAGGGATTTCACCACCAAACTTGGTAGATACCTAGTGCTTGACTGATCTCACTTGATTTTGAGAACCAAGCGTGGGGAAAAGATGAAGATTATTTCTGAACCTTTGCATCCTGAACATATTGCAGATAATACATTCCTATGCTTTGAGGCCACACATACTGCTATATCTCAACAGAAGAAATATTGTGTTGAAATGCAAGAAGATGAAGAGGATACAAGTGAGAAGAATCCAAAGGAAGAAGCGCTGCTCAACCAATTCATTGATTCTAATCCATTTGGCAACTTCCATGCAACCAGGCTCGACACTTATGTAATTCTTGATGGTGATCAAAATATTTCAAAACTAATAAAGGATGAGGAGAAATTCGATGACCTGTTTGATAATTGTCTATGGACCCTATATTTTGATAGTGCCAAGTGTAAATCCAACTTCGGTGTGGGTGTTCGATTAATCTCCCCAATAGGATCTAAGACTCTCCGAGCTTACCATTTTCTATTCTCATGTTTGAATAATGATGCCAAATATGAGGCCTTAGTTCACGACCTAAACCTTGCACAAATAATGGGTATAAAGAGAATACAAGTTTTCATTTAGAACTGGTAGTGAGCCAGGTCCGCAGTCAAGCAGCAACAAAGAATACTCAAATGAGGTCATACAAACAACGAGTCTAGGACCTGATTGAGAGTTTCAAATCCTTCAACGTACAAGTTATTCCCCAATCCTAGAACAACATAGTTGATCAAATAACATTGGTTGGGTCACAATTCGAACTAGCTTCCAACTCAAATAGAAAAAATGTAGTACATGTTATTGCTCGACCCTCAATTCTTGACAATGAAAAAAATTGGCAGGTTTTCAACAACGATACTTAGATATCTGCCTTCATACAAAAGGGAGGAATGGTTCCTAACACTCCAACCCAAGGGGCAAAATTTTCTGATGGGTAGGTTATTCAATTAAAAGGGAACAAGCTTCCAAGAGGATTGATTTCCCTCGAGAACCTCTTTGACTGTGAAGATCCCAGAAACAACAAACGAAGGTTCATGGTGGATGAAAGAGATTATGAAGAGCTTGATGTCAGAAGGGGAAGAAAGTTGAAAGTCGGAAAAGAGGTTTCGCTAAAAGATAAAGAAAGACTAAGGGATTTATGTTATGAATATGACGAAGTTATGGCTTGGACCTATGATGATCTTCAAGATTATGACCCCGATATAATTCAACATACCATCGACTTGGAGGAAGGGTCTAAGCCCATCTGACAGAAGCAAAGGCCTGTCAACCTGAAGGTTGAGGCATTAATGGCACAAGAGCTCACCAAGTTGGTTGAGTCCAAAATAATATATCCAATCAAACATTCCACTTGGGTGTCAAACCTAGTACATGTCCAAAAGAAGAATGGTGATATCAGACTTTGTGTCGATTTAAGAGATTTAAACAAGGCCTCACTGAAAGACCATTACCCTTTGCCATTAATGGAGAAAATTCTGTAGACAGTAGCTGGATCCAAAATGTTCTCACTACTAGATGGTTTTTCTAGATATAACCAAGTGTATGTGAAGGGAAGCAACCAACACAAGATGACATTTACCACTAAGTGGGGAATGTTCGCATGTGCCAAGATGTCATTTGTCCTATCAAATGCTAGCACAACCTTTCAACGGGAAATAGATATCGCCTTTAGAGGTTTAATCAACTTGGTCATTTTAATATATCTAGACAATCTAACGGTCTTTTCAAAATCAAAAGATGATGATTTTGATCATCTAGAAAAGGTTTTCTAGAAATGCCAACAGTTTGGGATTTCTTTAAATCCAAAAAAATGTGTCTTTAGAGTACCTCAAGGTAAGCTACTTGATTTTTCAGTCTCAAAAGAGGGAATATCAATAGATCCTGAAAGAGTTAGATCCATAATGGAACTACCCTTGCCAGTAAACTAGAAGGGACTCCAGTCATTCCTAGGGAAAATAAATTTCATTAGTAGGTTCATTTTGGACTTTTCTGGTATTGTGAGGCCTATCACACTAATGCTTAAAAAAATCTGTTGTTCAAGTGGACCCCTGAAGGAAAAGAAGCTTTTGAGAAAATAAAGATAGCGATTTCCATTGCTTTGATCTTGGCTAATCCAAAATTTTCCAAAGATTTCTTACTCTATGTATATAGTGATCAAGATAGCATAGCTTCAGTACTCACTCAGAAAGGCGATCAGAATGAAAGAGAACATCCTGTTGCATTCCATTCCAAAAATTGTATGAGATGAAGTAAAACTTTGTAGAAATGCAAGCTTTTACCATAGTTAAAAGCTTAAAAAAGTTTTGACACTTGGTGTCAGCCAACAAAATCACTATCCTTGTACAACACATCCCAGTGTGCGGGAGTACATCATAGAGGGTGAAATCTCTAAAAAAAGAGCAAACTGGATCACCAAGATCCTAGAATATGATGTAGATATCCGACCAACTAAGCTAGTCTAGGGAAGAGGTCTATGTGAATACATCATGCAGGAAAGAAGTCTTCTAGCTAAAAATGAACTGTTCGAGTCTACTCGAACCAATTCGAGTCCGATGAGTCTTGGGTTGTTGATTGGACATGGTACATGTAGAAGGGATATTACATAACTAGTCTTCCATTCAATAAAAGGAGGTACTACTAACTACAAAGCACCAGGTATGTACTAATTGAAGATGTACTATTTAAGAAAAAATATGATGTGCTGCTCCAATGTCTCGATAACCTATAGGCGGAAATAGTTCTTAACAAATTTCACCATAGCCTTGAGGGTGGGCACTTTTTTTCCAAGACCACCACTTTAAAAATAATGCGGGTAGGATATTATTGGCCCTCTATGTTTGCCGAAGTGCATCATCTAGTGCAAAAGTGTACATAGTGCCAATTTTTTGTTAGCAAAAGAAAGAATGCCGCTCAACCCCTAAGTCTGATTGTAACCGAGGAACCCTTTTCCCAGTGGGGTTTGGATTTTATTGGTATGATAAATCCTATTTCCAGTGCTAGACACAAGTGGATCCTCATGGTGATTGATTACTTTACTAGATGGATAGAAGGCGTAGCCCTAAAGAATGCAATGGAAGGTGAGATTGTTAATTTCCTTGAAGAGATAGTGACTAGATTTGGGCTGCCCAAAACCATCATATTCGACAACACCCAAGATTTTGTAGGGTCAGGGATGTCAAATTTTTCTATCAGGCATGGGATTTTTCTTAAAACTTCATCAAATTACTACCCACAAGGAAATGAGTTAGCAAAATCTACCAACAAAAACCTAATTAGGTTAATTAAATGCATTGGGTCAAAATGGAAAGAGGACTAGCACAAATGTTTGTGAGTGGCTTTATGGGAAGACCGAATTACCTCCAAACAGATTCTAAAGACCTCTCCTTATGAGTTAGTGTACGAAAAAGAGGTAGTGATGCCCATTTCCATATAAATTATTGCTCTACAACTATTGAAAGCCTTGGAAATTGAAGAAAACGGTGGAATGGCAGTACGATTAGCGGAACTCGTCAAACTAGAGGAAGACAAAGAGAAGGCCCATGGAGCCATGATCAACTGACAATAGACTGTCAAGTGATGGTTTGAAAAAAAGACCTCTAGTCTAGAATTCAAAGAAGGGAGCTTAGTTCTGAAATATGATGAGCATACTATGAAATCGAGGCAACATACTAAATTTGAAGCACTATGGAAGGGACCTTTCAAATTAGCGCATGTAAAGAAAAGAATGCATATGAACTTGAAGATATGGAAGGAAATGCTTTAGGTATACTGATGAACGATATTTATCTAAAATTTTTCCATTTAAATGCATAGTTCTTTGAAAATTTTAACAGTTATGTACCATATGTAAAATTTTGTAAATATTTCAAAATTTTGAGAATAAGACAACTAAGGACACTAAAGAAACAAGTATCTTGTATTATATTTATCGAGAATTCTACATACATGCAAGCTTGAGGCTTAGATCCAAGCATAAGGCTCTCTCGAGCGAATCCAAAAGGGTTACAAAGAAAAAGATTCAAATACAAGAGGTAAGGCACAAAAAATAGTTAGGAAGTGCCTCTGGCCATCGCCCAGGAAGTAGAAAAAGCTCATCATTAGGTTTTTCTTTCTTTTCTTTCCTTCCCTTCTTCTCTGTCTAGTTGCAAAAGGAGGGCCAAAAGCACAATGACCATGAATGTAGCCTCAAGGCCTACTCACTGCTACTTTGCACTAGGAGTCAAAGTGTTTCCTCGAGGCCAGTGTCATAACTCACTCCACACCGTACTCATGTAGCAGAAAAATTTCCACCAACTGTGAAGAATAGCGGTGTGTTGCAATGTCCATAGTGTGAAATTCAGAAAGAAAGGGTAACCAAGGCATGCCTATGCCGAAGTCCACATGCCTCCGGACGTCCATAGCACTCGAGATACCAACACCAGGTATGGCCACTTGCACTACCTCACCAAGGCCTTCCATCAACGAGGTATCAAACATCTCGCGACACAACTCAATTATCATAGGCTTGGACACGTTCAGATCCAACAATGAGGCCACGAAACGGGAAAGCACATTGCAGTTGCTCCAAAGCTGGTTCTCATTAGTAATGAAGTTTGTGCCTAACACCCATTTGAATGCAGTCATGATAAGTGGTCCACATTTCTTGACCAGGCACTTGATTCAGTCGCTAGTAATCTCTCTCATGAAGCTGTATTCCAGCCTTCGTGGAAGGAGCCGAATGGGGGTCCCTAAGCCAATAGACATTCTGAAAAGCAGTGAATTATGGTAGAATGTGAATAAGTGCAAGACCAACTAAATTAAGGGACTTTATGTTTGCATGAATGCTGCAAAAGGTGGCATGGCTATATATAGAAAAGGCCAACCGACAACCTCAACCAACAAAATGTCTATTTTTGGCCGGACAACAATGGGAAAATTTGGGGCAGAACAGACCAAGGTAGATAAATCATATGGAGGATCCCATAGAATGACTTAAGAAATAAATTTTGGCGTTGAGAGTAAATTCTCTCATGTGCCAATTGTTGACATGTCCTTCACCATCATTAGCGCTAACTATCTCATTGATGAGAAAAGATGGGGGTTAACACGCTAAAAATTTGACAAATTAATGGTTACATTTTTCAAGGGTACTTGGCACCACCTCAACACATTTAGTATGATGAAAAGCAAACTTCTCAAGGAAATGTTTTATTTTGATTAAGAGGGGGTGGAAGGAATGCACTAATTTCATCCTCATGGCATTTTTGGCATTCTTGAGGGATACAGATCTCTAGTCCACACGTATCACCCCAGTGGCATCATTTAATGGCCCAATAGTAATAGCGTAGTCTTAAGTGCATGTACTGGAAAGAAAATTAATTATGCTCAAAAGTAGGTTTTTCTTTAAAAGAAAGGGCAAGTGGCCATTATCCCTAAGAATCTCTCCACAACTTTTGATATAGTCATGGAAGAACTCTCAACCTCTGGAAGACAGGATACAACTTCAAGTCAACGACTTGGTTATGCCAATGTTTTTGGGCAGAAGTTGTTTTCCAACACCTTGGTGGTGGAGGAGCAACCTTGTGAATGCTACAAGAAGGTTCTGGTTGATAAGCTTGTGAGAAGAGAAGTAGTACAAGATATCGCCAACAATGTTTTTGACCCCAAGTTATTGGTTAACCCTAAAGGCCTCAGAGAAGGCATGTTTCAAAGAAAGGAAAAGTATGGGATGACCAAGGGTTTTGTGCTTCAGCTATGGGATTGTGGCTTGCCACAGTTCATGTTGCCCACTGTGCATCCATGCCTAGAATTGGTCGATGCATGTGCCAAAAGATTCAATGAGGTAACAGGGGTTATCCAAAATGGCAGGATTAGGGTTACTATTTTTGCTCAAGCCATACAGGATATGTTGTGTATCCCTATGACTTGGGATTCAGAGTTGTTCGATGAGGAAAAAATAGATCTTTTTAGGGAAGAAATTTTTAGAAGAATTTATCATTGATGTCAAAACAAAGGATCCTAATCAGACTATTGAAGATATATAAGGTTGATGAAAATTAATCCAACCAAGAAGACTTTCAAACTCGATATAAGATTGAATCTGCTCAAGAAAGCTTTGAACATCTATGAGCTCAATTCCCTCAGAGTAAGCTATAAAAAAAGATATTCAAAAGTTGAAGAACTCATATATATGTAATTTGTATATATTTGAATGACCAAAAACTTGATAAAACAATGTGTTTGAAAGAAGCTTATACAAAGATATCCAAAGTTTGATTTTTATCTTTTAAGGAATATGGAAATTTAATCGCATTTGGAACTAAGCTGGAGATATCTAAATGACATAATGGAGGACTTCATGTTCAGGTGATTGAATATCGAATTATGGTTTAATCAGGAAAGTAAACAATGATTAACTTCTTGTTTGAGATATTCGATTAAAATTGAATATCGATTTCTTGTTTATGGCCGATTATGTGGAGCATCAAGAGAATAAAAAAAAGGATTAAATTTTGCATGATTAAATAATATGAAACAGTTATTAAAGATAAATTTATGTTATCTTCAAGGTGTTTCAGTGTGCTTGTTCTTAACGGGTTTTTCAAAAGTCACGTCTCTAAAGGAAGATTGATGTGAACAAACACGTCAGATCTATTCATCATGAGACACGTCTCTTTAAATAAATGATGCGACTCAAGAAGATAGTGAATGATTCTTTGATAGAGCATGTCTTTTATAATTTAGACTTAAACGAATTGATTAATAAGAAAAATAAATTGTTCTGAAATGTCACAATCTAAATGAACTATTTCAGAAGGTTGCAAATAAGTTTAACATCTTTAGGAGATAAACTAAAAGTAACAAATAAGTTATTCTAAGAGGTGCGAATAAGATTTAAAGAGAAAAGTTTCTTTTTCAAATGGTGCATCCTTTTGATAAGGTATATATACTATTTTTCACATTCATGCTTAATGTGTGGTTGTGAAGTTGATAGTGTTCTACATCAGAAACCTATCTTCTTGTGTGGGCTAAGTGATATTTTTTTATCACAAAGGCAGATTGGAGGATTGGGAGAGTGCATATCTGATTGAAGACATTTACTTCATCCATCAAGTCAAGGTTTGGTTCCTTGCATTAGGGGTTGATGCTCCTTGTAGGTTGGTTCCTACTAAAATTGTAGAGGTTTGGGTGTCCCTTGTAGATTGTAGTCTACTAAATCATCTCTTTTGTAAGTCAAGTAGGTTGGTGCCTACTTCATTAAAAAAAATAAAATTATTTCAATAAAGTTGTATCAACTTGTGTAAATTGGTTCATATCAATAAGTTGATGTTGATGAAAGTTTAAGTTTGTGTAGAAGGCTAAAAAGTTGAAAAATTTGTGTTGATTTACTGATTCATCCCCCCCTCTCAGTAAATCTTTTGTGCTCTTCAGAAAATGCCAGAAGAAAAAACTTTTACGAAGAAGAAACATGGGAACGACTAGATAGAGGTCATGTTCCCTTACCTCTATCATATGAAATATTCAAGAGGGACACATAGGCAACATTCTCAATGTTGTCCTAGGTATTTGGTCTTGATGACGATACCCAAGTTCTTACTTTTTAGTTCGGCTTGGATTTTGAGCTAAAGAGGGAAAAAATCTAGAGACGCTAATTTTGTTGAGGTGATAGCTGGGAAGATGTTGAACCAACTAAAAAATTATGGGACTGATTCTAAATTTAGGTATCCTTCCTTCTTGGCTCATTTGGTTTTCTAGGCTAGATGAAAGGGGTTGTCTTCAGCTGATTTATGTGTGGACCCATATGCTTTCTAGAACAGGGGATTATTATGGATTTGCGGATAAATTTTTGAGGCCCATACTCCAAGAATTGTTACCTTGTCCTACGAGCCATTTCTCTCCCGAGGTTCTACAATGGATGAGGATCTCACCAAACCTAGTGGATTATTTCTTGGGTGTGGATTTTACATTTATCAGATTCCATGGTTTTCCTAATGAGTCTTTTCGACTCCTCAGGTTTTTAACAGACAAAGTTTTTGCGCTAGAAGCATGCCACCAGTTGACTATTGTTGACAAGATCTATGGTGTGGGAAGAAAAAAAAAAATTGTATTCAATCCCTCTCAATATTACTAATAGTTGAGTATCGCTTACAAAGCGATTTTGTGAAGAAGAGCTCAAGGATCTGTTAGTGGCTTTGGGTTTAGTCATCATTTGTGACAAGTGGGACTAAAATCCATGGGGGATTTATAGCATGAAGCATGACGAGCAAGAATAATTCAAGAGGAAGAACATGACTTGAGAAGGTGTAGAGGTATACATTGATTTGAAGCATATTCCTTTCAAGCGACCAAAATGGTTGAGTTTCTACACACCAAAGGTGTCGTATGATAGGAACCTTCTAATAAATAAGTCCACTAACACAAAAATAAAGAAAAAGAGCTGGTCGAAAAGAAAGAAGGTAGATTTTTGGAGGTTCTGATAGGAGTTTCGTTGCCCCAACCTTCTTGTCAAATAGTTCCCATAGGACGAAGAATTTGAGTATATCTATGATAAGGAGGCTAGTTCCAACGATAGTAATCTAGAAACTAGCCATGAAATCGATGCGGAACAAGTCCTGTGTTAGACTCCCTGACCTTGAGAACCCGATAGTTAGAGGGATTCAAGGAAAAAATATTCATGAGCCCCTTCCTCCTCTAATGCCCAGAGTAAGGGAAAGAGACCTCGATGGTCCACCAGAGAATCATCCACTAAGGCCGTCGAGGGACAAGTTTCAGAAGGATTGGTGGCTACGAGATCAGAGCATGTCAGTTCTGGTTGTGAAAAGAGAAGGCGGGTTGAAGACCTAGGCGTATCCGATATGCCAACCTGAAGTGAAGAAGAAGTGGAGTCCACCTTCCACGATGTGTCGACCACTGCAGTTCAGGTAAGTCTTGCTCCTTCTTTTCCTCCTATTTCCACATCTTTAGTTACCCCCTCTCCTATCTTGGAAATGAATTTCCATCCCTGGGTCCTAACTTAATAGTCCTGAATACACCCCTTCTTGTTTGAAATGAAATTCCTAAGATTACCCCACACGCTGAGCAAGCAACATCCGTTTCAACCACTACTGACTCTTTGTTTTCCCTATCAAGGGTCCCTTTTGAAAAATCTAAAACATCCATTCTAACCCCCACTCTTGGCCCATCAACTTCTGAGAAAATACCTTTCCACCCAACTATGTCTCTATTCACTCCTATTGGAAAATCCCCTATTCAGTCTCAGCTGGGTGTGCCCCATTTTTCCATGATAACACTCCCTTTTGCCTCTCCCCATACTCATACATCAGAGGTATCCCCTTCTATTACCATTTTTGGTTTCCCTCCCGGTGCCCCTATTGCAACATAGAATTTCAATGTCCCTCAAACCCTCCAAGATCATTTCAATGCAATAAAGATAGCTTGATGAAATGCTAAACAAAGATGAATGATGATAAATGCTAAGTTGCCAGCTACTAAGAAAATCGAGGCTTGTTACAATGAGGAGCAAAATTCTCTTTTAATCAACACCATGACACCGCTCATGGCTAAACCTGAGGGATAAATGTAACTGGAGGATTACCATATCTGGATGATGGGCCTAGATCTAATTGAAACATGTCCACGAGACAAGGTGGTCTTGGTAAGACCACCCAACAGGTGGTATATTCAAACTATGAAAAGCTAGGTAGAAATTTGAAAAAGCGAGAGACAAAGTTGGTGAATGTAAGTGAAATAGTGGGTAGGTTGCAGACTGAGCTGAAGGCTAAGGATGTTGTGTTGGCCTGCATAATGAAAATCTAGGGTAAGCAAGGGGAAAAATTGAGGTTTCTTGAAGAAGCACAGAGCCAACAAGTTCGGCTACACACCAAAATTGAGAGATTAAAATCTAACCTTGTCACCCAACATCAGACCAAAATGGAGTACAAGAGTACTCACAAAAACTTGTAGAAAGAGTTGGGCAATGTCCGATCTCAGTTTTCCGATAGCTCTAAGAAGGCACAAGCGGAAATGGAAAAATTGAAGCTAGAAAAGTAAGAGGCTGTGTTCACATTGCAGACTTGTGATTTAGAGGTATGAAGAATAAGCTTCGAGCTAGCAAAATCTCTCAAGGAAAAAGGGTCAGATAGAGGAAAATGCACAAACCAAGGAGAATCAACTCAATTAGGAGTTGGGAATCACTCAAAAGATCGGGTTCCTCCTGGTGCTAAAAATATTAGTATCTTCACATTAGGAGCAGATCTTAATTGCAATTCTTGTTCTTAGGTCCGTCTTTCAATTCTTGAGTGATGTCCAAGAAATAAATGAAAAAATTAGCTCAACGATCAATCACATTCTATGGGCATGTGACTCTTGAGTGACAAAATCACAGAGTTTTATTTCTAGACTTTGTGTGGCTTCCGATGAGGTTCTGAAAGATGTCAGGATTATTGATTGACAAAACGCTTACATCAAGGCCAGTGAAATTGTCAACTCCCATAAGGTTGCCAAAAGGTGAAAGATTTCCATATGGTTTTGGAAAGGAGAGTTGAAGAAATCAAAAATGAATTCAATGTTTTGATCAACTACGGGCTACCTCCCCTTTTCTCCCCAGGTGGAGATATGTAGACAGTAGAGCAAATTACAGAAGCTATTAAATAGAAGGATTGGACTTCTACAGAACTCCCAAGTTCAAGCACTACACATGTAGGTAATGAGGTTGAGCGTGAGATTTTTCGCCTTTCTCACCTTTATCATTACCTTGAAGTGGTCACTACAAGGTGGGGGGTCATGTCATTCAAGGAATTTTTCCAGCTTGATCAAGCCTACAGGATCATCCATAGTATGTCTTAACCAATTGAAGAAGAATGGCAGGTGCAACACTCCTCCTTCCTCAAAATTTACGGGTTTCCAAAGAGTTGGATTTGTACCTCCACAAGCGAAGGCCCTTGTGAGTTTCCATAACTGTGAAGTGTTTTTCTTTGCCTTAGCCTTCCAATCTTTGGCCTCCTTTCATTTTAACTATAAAAGTGTTCAGGTTAATGAAGGGTTGATAAGAAAGACGGGAAATGCGCCACGTGGTGGCTACATGAATTTCCCTCATCATTTTATTTTTGGAGTTCCCAAGACATGTGTTAGAATGGCTGAATTTTTCTACAAAAACATTTTTTGAAAACATAAGGTTTCCAACCACATGACATGTCGTCTTTCTATCAAAGGAAGACTATGCTTCTTATGAGGTAATATCTTTTGGAGATTGTCAAAACTTGCTAGTTTTTCTTTTCTTGGGATGGAATCCTCGACTCGATGCTTTGAGATGATGTGATTGGTAAGTGGAATCCTTTTCCAGGCCGTTGCTTTTAGGATCTGATCGTATATAAGCTTCTATCTTTAAAATATCTAAAAAAAATTAATGCAGTCGCTGGGAGTTAATGAGAAAAGATATTTTGCAGCCTAACCAAGGGTTTACGATCAAATTGCAAGCTATCAAGTATCAACATTTGGCAGCAATAACTTCTGTACTAAGGCGACGTTTCTTTCTTTTGGTGGCTATAAGAGGAGAGTGAAGACATAATGAAGGGTTGGATTCCAAGTGATAGTTTCTTTGTCAAAAGAAGTGTTTCTCTAGTTTTCTTAGGATTTTAGAATTATTTTTTAGAAAAAAATTACATAACTACTTTATTTTGGCATGTTATATCTATTAAGGTTTAAACTATTGTCAGATTGGCATCTGACCTTTGTTTCAAAGTTCATTTCATAATTAAAGCTCAAACTATTGAGAAGAACTTGTTGACACTATGTGTATGGCCTTTTTCAAGCTTTCTTTCTTGATATTGTCGTTTTGAATGAAACACCGTGTCTTGCAAGCTATATCCAGATAGTTTAAATAGTGGATTTCTATGCTTTATACTTGTATTGTGGAATCATAGCTTAGGAAAATTGGATTATGTTATTGGACTTTTCTATTTTTTTGAAAGTTGTTATTTTGTTATGTTATGCTATATTAGGAGACAAAGTTCTTGTGATTTCTAAAATATTGTTCTTTTACTCATAAGAAATCTTTATGTTTGATTGGACCTTAATGAACACTGCCTGTAGAAATATTTGAAAGTATGCACTAAGCTTGAAGTTATCCTTTGCTGTTCATTCTCTTTCCAACAATGAGGGGTTGTGGCATTTTGTGTCTATTTATATCATAGGATAATTTGAGTTTGAAATGTTGTAAAAGCTTTGGCACATCACCTTTTATGTTTTATGTTTATATTTCCTTCTCCCCTTATCTCAAAACCCCAAGAGAAGAGCCGACTTTCTATAAAAAACCCAAAGGTATTCAGTGAGACAAAATTTGTCCCCCACTCGTTGAATTTCCCATAAGACTGTCTGAGAAGTGTAAGCTTTAATGATCAACAATTTATTTAATTTAAATTCTCAAATAATCAGGTCAATATTTTTTTAAAAGGGCTTATTTTTCTTAAGGGAGTTATTTTTTCAAAGACCTCAAATTTTTTGCTAGAGGGATAAATTTATTTTTAGGCTTAATTAGCATTATTTGCTTTCTAAACTTATTTTCTTTTAGTTAAGATATCTTGAGCAATTAAATATATTTACAATGTCCACTTTAAATCCTGAAATCAAGTTGAATTCTTCTAACTATATTTCTTGGAAAACTCATATCTCTTTTATTTTTCGTTTTAAACATCTTTTGGATGTTGCTCTGGATCCCAAATCGAAACGCGGTCCGTCTACATCCAAAAATGAACAAGAAAAATGGAAGCTCAAAAATGAAGAAGCCCTTGGCCTCATAGGTATTTCCATGTCACACAAACTATTTGTTCACATTGGGACATGTACAACAACCTATGAAGCATGGGACAAACTCAAGACTATTTATGATAGTTCAAATGAATCTAGAAAAAAATCAACTTCAAGATCAACTTGAAGATTTAAAGTATTCTAATTTTAAATCTATGGATGATTTTTTATTAAAGTTTGATGCTTTAAATAGTCAATTTCAAGGTTTAGGAGTACAATTAGAAGATATTAGATTAATTCATATTATTCTTAAAAAATGTCTTCCTAGAAAATTTCAACAATTTATTACTAATATTCATGCTCAAATAGCTATTCCTTCTTTGGCTACTCAATTAAATTATGATATTTTTCACAATTTATTAAGACAAGAAGAAGCTAAGTTGATTCAGTTTGGCAATCTTAAGTCTAATGAACATGCTTTTTTGTTTAATCATAAGCAAAACTTTAAGAAACATTATAAACAACATTATAATATTCAACCTCATTATAATAATGGAAATGATCCTAGGAAGAATACTTCTTCTAAGAGACCTCATTGCACTTATTGTAATAAGGATGGTCATTGGTAAAATACTTGTTTTAAAAATAAAAATGAGAAAAAGCCTATGAAGAAAAATAATTAACAAAATAAACCTAATAATCATAAGTTTCAAAACAATGCTAATCAATCTAGACATGCTTTTACTTGTAGTTTTAATGTTTCTCAACCTCTTGAATGGGTTATTGATTTAGGTGCATCTCAACATGTTACTTCACATAAAGAAGCTTTTGAGTCTATGGAACCTGATATATCTAATGTTCCTCTTCAAAGTTTGATAATAGTCATACTTGTAAAGTAGAAGCAATTGGACATATGAATGTTCCTAATGGTAAATTGCATTTTGTTTTATATGTTCCTTTATTAAAGACTAATTTGCTTTCAATTGCTAAGCTTTGTCAAATTATAAAATATAATTCTAAAAAGATATGTGCTATGTTATTGATCCAAAACAAAACAAGGTCATTTCCAATGCTAAATTAGACAATGGTAATTTGTTCAAATTTTATGACTTTGCTCAATCTAGATTCTCTTTAATATCTACCATTGATTTCAGTGTTTGGCATGAAAGACCTAGTCATATAAATGCTAACAATATTGCTTTAATGCAAAAGCTTAATATGGTAGATGGATTGCCTAGTATTGTTCCATCTAAAATTGTATGCATAGGATGCATGAGTGGTAAGATGCATAGGGAGCCCTTTCCACATGGTCAACCATGGAGGGAAACTCATAAGTTGCACCTAGTTCATAGTGACCTTTTGGGACCCATGGAGAATAAATCTATCCAAGGATCAAGGTATGCACTTAATTTTGTTGATGATTATTCTAGAAGAACTTGGATCTATTTTCTTCATAGTAAGGATCAAGTTCTTGATATATGTTTTGAATTTCATAAATTTGTTGAAAGGTAATATGGTTTTAAACTTAAAATTCTTAGAAATGATAATGGTAAAGAATATGTGAACAATGCTTTTAATAGTTATTTGAAATCATTTGGTATTAAGCATGAGCTAACTATTCCCTATACACCTCAACAAAATGGTGTAGCAGAAAGGAAGCATAGAACTATTGTTGAAACGGCTAGATGTATGTTACATGCTAAAAATATGTCTTATAAATTTTGGGCAGAAGTTATGTTTTGTGCTACTTACATTATTAATAGGATTCCTACTAAATATTTAAAGGATATAACTCTTGAAGAAGCTTGGTCTGCTAGGAAGCCCAATCTTTAGCATTTAATAATTTTTGGTTCAATTGCTTATGTTCACAAACCTAAACAAAAGAGGCAAAAACTAGATCCTAAATCTTCTCATATTTTTGTCAGTTACGATGAACATTCTAAAGCATATAGAGTTTATAATCATCTTACTAACAAAGTTAAAGTTTCTAGAGATGTATGCATTGCTCAAAATGGTGTTCACGATTGTTCTAAAGTACATGATATTGAATCTTCTCAAAATAAGGTTATTGTTGTAGAGGATAATCCTCAAGTTGAATCTTCTCTTAACCCTCCTAATGCATCTCTTACTCATAGTGATAGTGATGATGGAAATGTTGAAATTTATCCTCATGATTCTTCTTCTAGTGATGATACTCCTACATCTAAGAGAAAGCCTAAATGGTTTAAAAATTTTATGCAATAAAGTGAGGATATTTTATCTAGAATGAATAAATCTAAGACTAGAAAGGGAAACTATTGTAATTATGCTTTGATGTCTAATATTATGAATTCAAATGATCCTCAAAAATATGAACAAGCTAAAGATAAACCTCATTGGAAAAAGGCTATGCAAGAAGAATATTATACTTTAATTGCTAATAATACTTGGGATTTAGTTCCCTTACCTCAAGGTAAGAATCTCATTTCATGCAAATGGTTGTATAAAACTAAGGTTAATGCAAACAATGAAGTTAGCAAGTTTAAATATAGATTAGTTTCTAGGGGTTTCTCTCAAGTTGAAGGTTTAGATTATAATGAAACATTTGCTCTAGCAGCTAAGATGCCAACTATTAAATTAGTTCTTGTTTTAGCTTCTCATATGCATTGGCCTATTCATCAAATGGATGTCAAAAGTGCATTTTTAAATGGTGATTTACATGAAGATATCTATATGTATCAACCTTTGGGTTTCATTAAGGAAGGTAATGAACATCTTGTTTGCAAATTGAAGAAAACAATTATGGTTTAAAACAATCTCCTAGAGAATGGTATTCTAAGATTAATGCTTTCTTTCTATCTCAAGGTTTCATTAGAAGTAAAAATGATCCAAATTTATATATTAAGCATAGTGAAAAGGATATTGTGATTATTATTTTATATGTTGATGATTTAATTATCACTTCTAGTTTTAACAATTTGATTAGTGATGTTAAGTATCAACTCAATCAACAATTTCAAATGACTGATTTAGGCCTATTACATTATTTTTTGGGTATGCAAATTTGGAAAACACCTAAAGGTAATTTTCTTTCTCAACAAAAATATGCTCAATATCTCTTCGATAGATTTAAAATCAACGATGCAAAATGTGTTTCTACTCCTTGTGAATTAGGAACTAAATTAACGGTTGATATGGAAACTCCTTTTGTTGATCCTACTTTATATAGGAAATTAGTAGGAAGTTTAAATTATCTAACTCTTACTAGACTTGAAATTTCTTATAGTGTTGGATCGGTTTGTAGATTTGTGTCTAAATCACAACTAACTCATTTTAAAGTTGAAAAAAGAATTTTAAGATATGTTAAAGGTACTTTTAATCTTGGTCTTTTTATGATGCAAATTGTGATTTTTCTTTAAAGGGTATACCGATTCAGATTTAGGAGGTGACCCCAATGATGGGATATCCACTTGTGGTTATTGTTTCTTTGTTGGATCAAGTGCAATCTCATGGAATAGTAAGAAACAACAATATAATTCTCTTTGTTCTACAAAAGCTGAATATAAAGGTTGTACAAATGCATCCAAAGAAGCACTATGGTTAAGAAAATTACTTGAAGATTTGGGTCTACCTCAAAAGGATCCTACTCCTTTGTATTGTGATAATAAAAGTGCTATTTCTTTGGAAAAGAATCCAATTTTTTATGTAAGGACCAAGCACATTGCTCTTAAACATCACTCCATTAGAGAGAGAATTAAAGACAAGCAAATTTCTCTTTTGTATTGTAAAGGCGAAGATCAAGTGGCAGATATTCTCACCAAAGCTCTTTGCAAAGATAAATTTCGCTTTCATTGTAAAAATATTGGATTACAACCCATTGAAGGGTTTGATGTAACTTCCACAAGTAAAGCTTAAGGGGGGATGCTAGAAGATTAATCTTTAATTGGTAAAGGTTATTCTTTAATTGTAATTATTTATTAACTTATAGGAATATTCTAAAGGAATTCCTACAAGTCTTTTTCCTTTTTGTCTTCTCACACATGTGCGAGGATGACTCATTTTATTTTTAATTCCTTTATTAAGGAATATTTGTAGCCACCTCCTTAAGAGGTTCTTGAAACATTGCACACACATAGATGAATGGTGGCATTCATTGAGTTGGGAGTTACATTCTAACTCCTCTTCTCACCTCTATTTATTGAGGTGCTTCTCCTCTCATTCTTCATATTCAAGCAAGCAAGCTTAAGGCTTAAGTTCTATCTCTCTCTCTCTCTCTCTCTTTGTATCATTCCTAGGAATTTTTCCTCCATTCATAATATTGGGGTTTTTTCTTGTTTTTTCCCTTTATCAAATTCTTGTGTCTCCTCTTTAATGGCAGTGGTTCTTGGTTTGGCTTCTCTATTTCTTGGTAATCTCTTTCCTTCAAACAATGCTCATTAGTTAATACTTTCCATTGCTCATTTATTTTTCCTTTTAGCAGGAAAGGCTAATCTTTGATCAACCCTTGAGGCCCCTAGGATAGGTCCTTAGGTTAGGTGCTTGGTCAAAATCTCAAAAAACCCAAAAACATTAGAAATTTTGAAAATCAAAACATTTGTAAAACATCTCGAAAAGCTAAAAAATAGTCTCAATTTTTTTCAAAAATACCAAAAACATTCAAAAAACCCAAAATAATCCATCCCATTTCACTTTCACCCACAATAAACGTCCACTCACAATAAATCAATCGTCATCTTCACCCTTTGGAAAAACAATTAGAAACAAGTATAGCAAGTTAAAAGTGAAAACTCAAATGTCAAGGTATCAAGTCTAGGTCAGTAGGTAAACAAGTTGGTTAACTCTTGGTATCAAAATCCCATCATCCTATTAAGTTCCACTATCAACTGATAAACATCATGTCCTAGGACATGCATCCTTCCTATAATGGACATCAACATCAGACATCATCATAGTTTAGTCTCTGATAAAGGTATGAAGAACATTAGCTTGTTTGTTTACTTGATCTTTTCTTTTTATTTATCTTATTTCACTCATTCCAATGACCTCTCGATGATGTCTAATGAAAACGATTTAGAGAGAAAGGAATGGGGCATTGATCATTATATTTTGTTTTCTATGCTTGTTGGATATACTTGTAATATAACCTTGTTCATGCATATTTTTTTCAATGTGTAAGGAGGATTTTTTGGATATCTTGTTGACTATTACATTTGGAGGTTTTTCCTCTTTATGTTTATGTATGAGATGTTTGAAATATCTGAAGTACATCCTAATAAATTTTTGTATGCTAGGTGTGAACAAGGATACTCCTATCTGATTGTTGAGTCAAAGTCCATCTCACTAGGTACAATGCCATCCTTGTTTTCTATACCTTGATGCATCGTATCTATGTGTGTTATCAAACATAAGGAAAGTAATGCTCTTTACGTCCCCAATCTCTGATAAGCAACAAATGATCATTCATCATCATATCTAATAAAGTCTCAATAACTCATAGACTTATTGAACTTCTACATCTTCTCGAACTCAAGGGTTGATCACTCTTTCTTCTATCTTCTCCATATACTAATACTAACATGGTATCATGACATTTAAAATAAAAAAAATTATTTGCATCCATCCTGCATCCACAAACCATTAGCATACAACATATCATACATATCATCATAATAGGAAACATCATCCATCATTACATTCTCATTTAAGATATGTAGCATAATATAGATTTGTTAGTCTAAGAATCTCATAAACATCACATTTTACCACACAAGCATTATTAGAATCATCACATTTTTCATCATACATATATACATCTTGCATCATCGTATCACACATAGAAAAAAATACTAAAAAGAAGTTAAACATATCATTGCATCACATCCATCACATATTATCACATAATATATATTTGCATCCATCACATAAAAGTGCATCCACATAAGCATCCATATCATGCATCGGTAATATCACATCACATCATGAAGCATAAAACATTATAGTATAATCATTAAATGAATCCATCCATAGTATATTCATCCATAACACATGAAATAAAATAAAATAACATCACATCATATAATTGCATCAAAGTCATCTCATGTATATATATCAAAAAAGTTGAATGTTATGATACAATCAAAATTAGATATATAGTTTCATCATCGAAATATACATGAGGCTAATCAAAACTTAGCCAATGAATGTATACACATCACAAATTAGGCCGTACATAAAAAAAGTGTCTAAAGGAACTATTGGTTCCAAAAGCTCCCCTTGCTCTATCTGTTGCTATGGTGGTTGCCTCAGCTTTGGTGATGTGACCCTGATGGTCTACCTAATGTCCTTGCACAAGTCTTGCTTAGAGAAACCTAGCTAATATGGGAGAAATATGGCTCTCCTTTCTCCTATGCCATGACTCTGTAATATAAAGTCCTGTAGTACAATGCCTCCTGCATCGCTCGCCCATACATCTTTGCCAAGACTGTAGCTTGTCCCTGTGCCTGCTACAATGTGACCTCCAACTATTGCCTCCATCCTGTATGTAGGGCTAGATCGAGATCAACATGTTGCCTCATCTAGCGCTCCTATGCCACCTCTTTTCTTGCCTAATCTCTCTCTTGGATCAGGGTCTATAGTTGGGCTTGTACCTATTGCAACTATCCTATCAATTCCTGCACCTGTGCCTATAGCACTGCGATCTGTTTGTCCCTAGGATCAAGACCTGGTGGGGGATGCTATGGTGCCCTTTCTCCCACTGGTGGTACTAGAGGTGGCACCTATCTATCATG
Source organism: Sequoia sempervirens (assembly GCA_007258455.2). Taxonomy (NCBI): domain Eukaryota; kingdom Viridiplantae; phylum Streptophyta; class Pinopsida; order Cupressales; family Cupressaceae; genus Sequoia; species Sequoia sempervirens. The sequence goes on along the minus strand of VDFB02021456.1, from coordinate 8,190 downwards.
CCCGTCCTGTCCACCACCCCGGTCACCTCTATCTAATATGGGAGAAACCTAGCTAATATGGGAGAAATATGGCTCCCCTTTCTCCTATGCCATGACTCTATAATATAAAGTCCTGTAGTACAATGCGTCCTGCATCGCTCGCCCATACATCTCTTCCAAGACTGTAGCTTGTCCCTGTGCCTGCTACAATGCGACCTCCAACTATTGCCTCCATCCTGTATCTGGGGCTAGATCGAGATCAACATGTTGCCTCATCTAGCGCTCCTATGCCACCTCTTTTCTTGCCTAATCTCTCTCTTGGATCAGGGTCTATAGTTGGGCTTGTACCTATTGCAACTATCCTATCAATGCCTGCACCTGTGCCTATAGCACTGCGATCTGTTTGTCCCTAAGATCAAGACCTGGTGGGGGATGCTGTGGTGCCCTTTCTCCCACTGGTGGTACTAGAGGTGGCACCTATCTATCATGCTCATCCTATCCACCACCCCGGTCACCTCTATCTTATCCACCATGGGGCTACTGAGGTGGATATTGTGGCACCTGCCCTATCCGAGGTCCTCTGACCTGTCCCCTGCTTGCCACTGGAACCATTGGTAAAGTCAGTCTGATTGGAGAGTGGGCCTGCCAATATGCATTATAGGCCGGTGTAATGCCCACATCTGTGTGACCATCAAAATATACCCATGACATCATCACCAATTGCTTGAAATTGTCGATAGCCTACTGGGGCAAGATCCACTAGCCCACGCTATCTCTCATGATCTCTGTGCAAAAATGGCTCTCTATGCATCATCTAGTGCATCCTGCACCTCTCCAAACTGACGAGTAACCCTATCCAAAAGGTATCACTCTATCATGTGGTGCTCCCACCCCTACATATATTTGGTCCAGTGGTAATAGAATAGTTGCGCATCATCATTATGCCATCTATGGAAATGGAGCCAAGGTCTCCATTGGAACACAGTAATCTCATCGATAACCCACCTCCAGTGTGGGATGCATGAAATACTTGTGTAGTGGAGGGTGGTCATCCCCCCATACCTATAAACTACTTGATCATCATGATATGTCTATACATATGCTATAGTGGGCCTCAGTACGACTATGTGGTCATACGCCTAGACATGAAGAAGTGTAACCCCGACCCCAATGGTGCAGGCCCTGTAGTAAACAACCTGGTGCATATCATGATACAAAAATGCTAGGAAAACTAGCCCCTAGGCATAGACAATCATCTCCTCCATCATCCTGGACCAAATAATACCGCATCCAATGTTGTAGCCTCTGGCTCGCCAGTTGTAAAGGAGGACTCATGAGATTAGGGCTTTGACAAAAAGGGTCAAATCAGGGGCAATACCCTCATATTGAGCAAGGTCAATTTACCTGCTATCAGTCTTGTACTGGTTGACGCTAAAAAAATGGGAAATGGCATTGCCACTAGCCTCAACATCATATATAATGTGCTCGCTATGTATGGGGATCCGCAAGATCCACCATATATCCTCCAGGGTCACCGTGGCCTCTTCGGTCGGTAGATGGAACGATGAAGTCTCGCTCTGCCATCTCTCCACCAATGTTGTCATCATAGCTAAATGCGTCCTCACCTCGGGCATCTGGGCCACATGTCAAAATCTAATCAAACCTAGGAAAAATAACGCATCATTTGATAAATGCCTCGCTCAACAAAGAATTTGGCCTCTGTGCTCCTTCGAGTTGAGCACTCGAAGGACCACCTACATTAAAAACACTCGCCACGTCAAATTTAATTAACCTAGTGTGTTTTGGAAAATAAAAAATCCTTCAAATGCAAAAATGAGCTGGTATTTCTAGGAGCGATGCTTTGTGATTTCACAAAAGTGACGCTATAATCGAAAACAATGTTGTATCTCAAAGGTGAGTTAGCATTCTTAGGGAATTCCAGACTCTTTTGGGGCTACATGATGCCATAATGCAAAGGCAAGTCAGTAATTTTTGTGTGACTCTAGGATCCTCTAGCGTCGCATGACGCTATATTGAAAATGCAGGTCAACATTGACAAAAGTGATGCCCTATAGAGCCACTTTTGGCCGACCTAAATGAACCCTAATAATTGCATCAAAAATGCAAAAAATGAGAAATTTTCCAAAGGCATACCGAGGGTCTTGCAGCTTGATGCTTCTGGAACTCTCGAACCTGATCCGTCCAATGTTTCGGAAGCACACAAGCCGCTATTTCGTCAGCACCTCAAAGCAAAATCCCCAAAATTCTAGAAGGTTAGGTGTGCAAATGATTTGAAAATGACCCCTTCAACCCTATTTATGCAATTTTTTAAGGGTTTTTTGGGGTATTTTTAGGGTTTTTGAGCCCATTAATCCATTTTTTGCCAAACAAAGCCTATTTTGACCCATTTTCATCACCATAAGCTTGTTTTCACATCTCATGGACTATTTTCCATGCTTGAATCCTTGTTGAACCTTTTTCACGAGCTCTACCCAAATTTTGCATTGTTTACCCGATCTCTCAAGGGGGAAATGTAGCAATGTAATTTCTTCCGCTGGGGCAGTAGTGGGGTATCTAAAAAAAAATAAAAAAATTGAACTTTGATATCGACAGTGTTATTCTTTGAACCAATGCAACAGGTACCTCGCTTCAAAGAGGGGAAAAATGTTGACACTTAAAAAGTCCTGATTGACATTATGCATTTGATTCTGATAAATTAACACCATTTATTCCAAAATCACCTCAAACTAACCAAATAATTAAATAATCAACATTATTTAGTTAAATTCAACAAATTTAGATATTTTAATCAAATAATTAATTTTATTAGATTAATTCACCTTTCTTCTAACTAATATTCATCATATTTAATTAAATCCCCCTAAGTCCTCTCATTTTATTAAATAAATCAAATCAAATGTCACAATCCCCTAACTCATTCAAGTTAATTATTTCTAAACTAATTAACTCTAAATCACTTTCTAATCATCATTAATAAATCCTCCAGCTTTTAACTCCTCAAGAGTTAAATCAACTCATGGTCAACTAACCAGGCTGCACATGAAAATAATTTCTATTAATTATCTAATTCCTCTATTTATCCTCACAATGGAATATTCCAAGGAATATTCCCCACAACCACCTCTTCATTCAATTTCCCTCGAAAGGTTTCAAAAACCTCTCACATCCACAATAAATTCTCTTACATCCTCTCACATCTCCAACCACATTCATTCAATTCTTCTTACAACCTTTCAAATCCTTATCCATTCTCATTTATTTCTCTTCCATCCTCCTCCACTCACACATTTCCCAAAATGTGCTCCACCTTCCTCCAATAGAATTGTGGCAAGTGTCACATTCTCATTGGCTCCCATTTTATCCCACATTCACCAATTTCTCTCATTCTTCAACCCTTGAGTTCTATAAATAGAAACATTCTCTTCACAATATGGATCCAAAACTTTGTGCATTCTTGCTATAAGCATTTCATTTCATAGCAATCACCATTTTCATCACTTGTGAGCTCATTCTCATCAATTAGTATCAATTTCATATTTGGAATCATCTACAACATTGGAGCTTATCAATTGGGATTGGGAAAGGGATTCTTTCCACATCAAAGGAGCACCAATTCCCCTATGTGATGAAGGTTTAGCTACAATTTAGATTACATGCTATCTTTGTTTGGTATATGCTCATTTTCATGTTTTCTTATTTTTTTAGCTAAGAATTTCATAGGGAATGCTAAATTTGGATTTCTAACATGTTTAACAAGTGTTTGTCAATCTTATGTTTGCTTGTTGCAGGTTTGGTGTTCATAGATTGATACCAAAATTGATCAATTTATTTGCTTTTGCTTAGTTTATTTGCTATACCTCAATTCACTGGCTATTGCTCAAATTATTTTATTTCATTTTTGTAGGGTTTGCAAAAAATAGGATTTCCAAATGCGTGATATCATGACATGTTTTGCATTGTTGTTGATCAATGTGAGTGATAGATTATCACGCCTCTTTCTTTTTTTTCCCAGTTTTCAAATATCTAGTACTTTGTTCAATAGTCCTAGAACAAGTCTCATTTTAGTTACATGAATTGATATTAATAATTTATTCTTGTCTTCTACGCATTTTAGTACGTAGTACTAAACTAAATCCTATAACTACAAATTCTATATTTTTATATTAAGAGTTTGTTCTTGCTTTGTAGGATTTGCCGAACTAGAGACTATAGTTAAAAATTCTACAATTCTACTACTCATGGTGAGTAATTTCCTTTTCAATTCTTCTTTCTATGTATTCATTGTTTCAAGCTTCACACATTATTTTATAGTAATTACTGTACTATATAGTGTTAATACTATTTCTATTTTTTGTCCTTCAACACAAAATGTGGCAACATGGTTACAAATAATTGTCTTGAAAACCAAAAAATGTCACAACAACCAATTGTAGTAGAACCCTAAAAAACAAGTGCAAATGTACCTTTCACTTCAATCGATGGAGCTCTCCAATATGTACACTATTTCCGAATTGACTTATTCAATTACAAAGTTGGCGATTGCTTATTTGACATAGTGCATGTTTTACTTCATTGTTGGTATAGATCGAAAGATCCACACAGTGGTCTTGTGGATAATTTCTTATATTGCATTCACAACTACTACACTATAGCTTTAGGATCCTATGATACTGATTTATACCCAGGATAGGTAATGACATTTCATAATATACATGACAAAAACACATATCTATGAAGAATGAGGATTTCAACCACAAAAATCAATAATAGAGGTGAAAATGGCCTTTGGGGTGACATATTTTGTCTAAAATCACTAGCATACTGGCCAAACATATTGATATACTTTTGTTCTTTAACATTCAAAACAATGTACTTGCATCTCAACAAGAATGCATGTAATCCTGCAATATTAATTTTTTTCCATGATGCAATTTCTGTTGCATGCATGTAATCCAACCAAATTTACAAACCACATATTACAACTTGGACAACAATTGAAACACAATCGAAAATGTGTCTGATACACTTGGACTTTATAAAGTGACTACATTTGTTACTACATGTGGCAAAAGAATGTTTGCTACAATTACTTTTTTGGTTGTTGAACAATTTGATTCAATCACTTTGTGTTTATTTATGGTGCAATCATTAGCCAATGCATTGACAGTTGAAAAAAATATGTATTGAATTGTTTTGAAACTTTTGATCAATCTAGCATAGGAAGTAACAATCGTCTATTGCAAATTTAAATCATTGGTTTTGAGGATTGGAATGCCATATGCACAAAGTTTTGAAGCACTTGGATTTTGTGCACTATGGATGTCCCACATGTTTTCTCCAAAAACACATATATGACAAGAATCTCCATATTGTAGGGCCAAAACATACTCTAATTGCATGAATCCAAAGAAAAATATGAACTTAATTTGTTTTCGAAGCAGCTTAGGGCATTTGTCATTATGAACCTCTTGAATAAAAAAAAAATGATTGACTTAGAACATCCATATGAATGATCCACTTTTTTTCAAGATATAGCAAGCACTTCCAAATAAAAAAATGAAAAAATATAATTAGTTTTAATAAAAAAAAAACAGCCACAAAAACACATACACCATTTGAAACAAAATCAAAAGCACATGAGACACTACACTCCATAAAAGTGAAAAAATCCTATTTCTATCCTATCAGTACCAATGTCACAAGAATAATCCAGTCCTATAACACTACCCCAAAGCCAATATGTCAAAAATGATTACATTCTTTAAAAAACAAATACACAATGCACAAACACATGACGATTTGCATATGCAAAGTGAAATTCAATTTTGTGATTGTTGTCAAAATCCAACATAGAAACAATCAATACATTCTTTGAAAAAACAAATGCAGAGTGCACAAAAGCCTTATGCTTTACATTTTCTAAAATTGAAACATATGCCACATGCATATTGTATGGTCTAGAGGACAAACACTATTTGTTGACCCACAAAATCAAAACACATGATATGCACAACAAACAATAGAATCCAAATATCTATTAACTCATACTTGAAAATGATAAACAACACACCCACTCAACCTTGCTCTCTTTGCAAGATTTATCAAATAATATGAACAAATGAATAAACATAATAGTTTGGAATTTAATAGATTGACGGTGGTGAAATCTGTCACTGTTCGTGTCTAAACAAATCCATCCACTTTTCCATTCTATTCTACTCTTATTCATGTCATGCACTTTTGATAATTCATATAGTCAATACTTTTTATGACTGCAATTGGGACTGCATACCTCATTTTAGAATAAGTGAGGCACATTCATGCTATTATGGTTTTCGATTTTAGGGTTTTTAGGGTTTTAGGATTTTAGGGTTTAGGGTTTAGGCTTATATGTGTTTACAATTTAGGGTTTAGGGTTTAAAACCCTAAAACTAAAAATCCTAATCCTTAGACCCTACACTCTAAAACCCTAAACCTTAAAACCTAAACCCTAACCCTTAAAACCATAAACTCACATTAAGCTCCCACTATGAATGTGCCTCACTTATTCTGAAACGAAATGCATAAATAGCATGAAATCCTACTTACAATCACAAATAGTATTGAGCATTTGAATTATGAAAAGTGCATGGAATGAATAAGACTAGAATAGAATGGAAAAATTATGTCCATGACACTAAGAATGAATGGAAAAATGGATAGATTTTCTTAGACACCAACAAGCTTCATAGCCTAAACATGGATTCTTTAATATCCTTATTTGGTGCAGCATACCAACAATACCTTTTCAATTTTTCTACTTTTAACAACACCACCATAACACTAACAACACCAAAAAAAGGTAGTCATTGTTGCCCTTTCTATGTCAGGTTCTTTTGAGAAAACATAAATGCAATTTTGAAAAAAACTTATACTTATATATTTTTATAATTTTTAGGCAAGAAAAAAAATGAAAATGAAATTTATAAAATTAACACTAGTGAGATAAAAGACAAAATTAATTTCTTTAGCACATGCATAATATATAGTAACTAATTTTCATCTATTGTCAATAGACTCAAGTGCAATTGTCAATAATGACTTGTGGTGTAAAGTTTTGAGTTTTTGAGCAAATGGTTATTTGCATTGTTTGAGTTTTAGACTCAAATCTGTGACTGTTGATAGGGATTATGTCTAGGATATTGGAAAAAAATTACAAAAAGACCAATGTCCTTCAAATTCAAAATGGGGGGAAATGGAAAGAAGTTGATCTAGTTTACCAAACTTCTCAAGTGGGTTTTGAATCAACATGATGTATCCAAATGCATGGAAGTTGCCATAAATACATTTTGTATCTTCACAGATCCTATTTCCACAACATTGTTGACCTAGCAAGTCCTATGGATTCTCAAATTCATTCATTTCGTAATATGGCCTATTGAGAGGATTTATATCTATTGTATGCGTAATATGGTCTATTGAGAGAATCAATGCATTGTTTCATGAGGGTGAAATATTTCTCTATTCAGAGGGTTTATATCTATCATATTGCAAGCCAAAAAGGACGCGTTTCTAAGTACCCATATCTTTTACACTATCAATTTTTGTGTTGTTTATTCATTTTTTTAGATTGTTTGATGTGGTTCAAATTAGTTTTTGTCGACAAGCTTTATGTCCATCATCTTGGAAGCGAAAAACAGGGCGTTTGTAAGTTTCTATATCTTTTACAATGTCATCTTATAGTTTTACACATCTTTGCATCTGTAATGGGCCCTATTCTATTGCAAATTATTTTCGGCACAAGAAAGGGACAAATTTAATCAGTGCTTCTATTTTGTTGCTTTTGGAAATATTTCATGGCTTCCTAATAGTCTTTGATGTAGTCATGTCTTTTGATTCATGCTTACTATTGTTTGTGACTTTGCATATGATGTTAATTAATGTAAATTGACAACAACATTATGTTACACCCATTACTCATTCATTTGATCTTCTAACTTGAGAATTCTTCCTATATTTGCCTCTTGCTTTTGTGTGTTTGTGGTTATTACAGCACCAGGCCCGACCAAGGTCATCGTGACCTCGGGGTGTTGCGATAACCTTATTGTTTGCTGTGTTTGTTTCATGTGTAGAGTACTTGCTCGCCTTGGTATTCTATATCAAGGTGCTTAGTACCTTACACTATAGTAAAAATCAATGCTCCAAAGATGA
>VDFB02021455.1:0-19409 GCA_007258455.2 Sequoia sempervirens | reverse complement strand
ATTTTTTAATTAATGAATTAAATACCTCTACCCACACTATATTTACTTTCAAGAGATCCACCAGCAAACTCTCATTCCAATACACATTACGAGCATTACACCATTAACCTAATTTCATAATCGATCTCTCACTTTTTAAGTCTTTACACCTCGCTATTGGAGTCCGTAACTTTCCGAACACAAGAAATAGTTCCCCATCGTAACTAGGTATAACATTCTTTAATCGTAGGGTTGTACAGTAGAGACACCTGAACTACTAATGGAAAAGCTCTACTTTATGTGTGCCTTTGTAGACGTTGGAATATTAGCGTGCAGTACTTTTTGTACAACATATCAACTCTATGTCACTTCTCATCCACTTATTCTTTTATTCCCTCGTTTCTAAAATGGTCCTACAATGTTCATGCAGTTGGGTAGATGAACTCACACGTATCACCTTTGCCTTAAACCTCTTCACGTGGGTGCCCTCAAATTGGCCACCAATTGGCCACGAAAAAGAAAGGGAGGGATGAAAAGGACTTTATGATAAGCTTGATGATCAATTAATTCATTTAGTGATATGAAAATAATAAAATTATGGTTGGTTAAGGGTTTTGGGTTCGTCTCATATAGGTCTAGAGGTCGACTCACACTTTCGGATGATAATGGTATGGGTCGTGTCGGGCACGGTTCGTGCCTCTAGAAGACTAGCCTTGTCTCCACTCGCCTCCTCCTCCCCCAAAACCTGGCAAAAAGTAAGACCAAGACAAGGGTGGTTGAGTTCGCTAGGCGGAGTCATAGATGTGAGCACTAGACACGAGGGTTGGGGATACCTCCGGGTTATCAAAAAAATAAAATAAATAAAAATAAAAATATCGTGTTGTTTTTTAGATCATTTTATTTGTTGTATCTAGCCATCTTGAGTAACTTACAAGGCGCATGCAACCCATTAATAACAAATCTTTACTTTCTGCTAAAAAATATAAGTTTACTCCCATCACTTATTGATTCACCCTAATGAATACTTCTTCACCATAGTGAATGAGTTTTTGTTGAAAGGGATGAATATCTATTTTAGAGCCAATTGCATGGTTTATTGTATGTACAATCTTTTTCTTATTTTTTGCAATTGAATTATAGTTGGTACCAATCTTAGTGTAGTTATCTTTGACTTTACTTACCTTTATCTTTAGATCAATTACATAAACATGCATTCCTATAGATAACTCTTTTCCAATAAAGAAAAGGATCTAGATTTTTAGATTGGGGAACTCTAACTTCAACTAAAGTTTGAAACCACTAACAACTTCAGAGCTTTAATTTGTACTCCTTGTGTGTCTCCTTACAACCTCCACAAGCCTTTGCACTAATCATTCCAACTTAATGTGTCTACCTTTTTTAGTATTGGAGAAGTTCCATGAGTTGAAGGAAGAAGTGGGATAGCATTTAGCTAGGTCATTGAGGATTTATTATCAATCATTCAATCTTCTCCATCTTGAATATATTTGGGTTATTTAAATTAGGGAAATATCTTTGTTAATCTTGCTTTAAAGTACATTCAAAAGTTATTATTTAAAAGCTTCCATTCAATTTGCTTCAAAAAAAATGAGAACATTGAATGAAAAATTATAATTTTAATACATAAATAGGACAATATTTCAAATTTATATCAACAATTTTCTCATTTAAATAAGCAAACTTAAACTCATAAAAATATTTAAACAACCAAATAACAATATTTTGTTGTTTGCATCTTTGATTGAAAAAAAGAAACTAATTCCAAAATTATTACTTCTCCCTTTGTTTCTTACTTATTGATTGCTAAAAGTTATATAGAAAGGAAAAAAAATCTCATCTTTATTATTGCATTGCACTTGTTTGATAAAAAATAAATGAACCTAGTTTCAATAATATTTATGTTGGTGTAATGTTATATTCACCTTATATGTCTTTATCCTAAGTGTGATATTGCACCTATTTAATAAGTTTACTTGGGATATTAATAATAATTATGATTCTCATTTAAGTAGCTAATAATGGCATGTGTACACCTTGACTTGAGGTACATAAGTGTCACCATTAATAATAATTACTATTCTCATTTAAGTAGCTAATAATGACATGTTTGCACCTTGACTTGAGGTACATAAGTGTTACCTCTATTTAGTCAAGGTCGCCTTTATCTTAGTTAGATTGAGTGAACTAACCCACTTATATGGAGTTCAACTCTTGATCTCTTAATTAGATTGAGTTAACTCACCTCCTATTTGGAAGTGATTGAGAGTTAAACTAATGATCTTTGAACATGATCTCATTGATCCATGCATCAAGAGGCCTATATATTTGTATGTATCCCTTTTGAATCGATGAACCTTTTCATCCTCAAATTAGATTATAGTTCATATTTGCATTTTACATAATTTGTTGTTTACATCTAGTTTTTTGTAACTTTCTTCATTTACCTAGATCTAGGTGTGTGTTGTAATTCTCATTGAATCCTATAGTTTGATTAAATACTCTTTGCAAATAGAAAATATTTCACTATTTTTTACATTGTTGCTTTGGAAAAGGAAAAATATGTTTATATTGTTTAGTAGATTTAACTTTCCTAAAGGCTATTGGTTTCCAATTAGATTTAGTTCATTGATAGTTGCATTAATCTCATAAAATTGTGAAAAAAAATATTAATTAATACTTACATCCATTAACTAATCTTAAGAACTTAGTTGATTCATCAGGTTAAAAGAGTAATCTTTTGACCTAGTTAATTAACTATTTGGTTATTATTGAATAATTAGATTAATTATCCCAGTTCATTAAAAAGAGATAAAAGAACCATTTTTTTTTTAGAATCATTCAATTGCATTCAAAAACCCAAAACATCCAAAATAAACAAAAAAATCACTTTTACATACAATCCAAATGAAGCAAGTTATCAATATTTTATTGTTGAATTAAATGCCTAAAATATTTGCAAGTGATCAACACATTGTAATTCAATAACAAACAAATATTAAAGTTAAGTAATTAAAAGAGAACCAAAAAAGTAACTGATCAACACTTCACATCCAACTTAAAGAGTCAACAAATAAAAATATCAAATCCAAAAAAATAATTAATACCTTAAAAAAAATATTTTGAATCTATAAGTCATGTTATTATTTTCATGCCTATGTGCCATAGGGAGGCCAAATTTGATAAAATATAACCTAGGTGAATTAATAGACTCTAATTTTTCCTACCACTATTGTTGAAGAACAAGTGGTTATTCTTGAGGAAATCTAGTGAGAGAACACTCACTTGGAATTCATTGAACTAATAGAAAACCTTGATGAGATCTTCAACAATTAAAATGCCCATTTATAGGAACTATTAAACATAAACTGATGTATACTTTATGGACTTCATACAAAAAAACATGTTAGCAAACCTCATCATTCACACAATTCTTCCAATTCAAAGAAGGTAGTCCATCTCATCCATATTTGCTTGATCAACTCCTACCACACAGTAGTGAGTTAGCACCAAATCACTTGGTCAACAAGAATATTTGTGTGTGTGTGATTTTTAGTGCCTACATATTTTGGTTGAATCAATGTGAAAGATAAATCCTTGTGATAATTCTTCCACTTTCCATGTTTTCATCTTATTTTTCTCTATCATCTTCTCTCTCCACCTATTCTAAGGTACCTATGGTACTCCCAAATATATTTGTGTTTGAGATAACTTAGAGATGGGTCCATCCTAGGGAACCCCTTTCCCCTCTTTGCAACATATACTATGAGATTAATTAAAATGGCCTTGAAGGTGATCACAAGCATAGACTAAGAAAAAACCAAGTAATGACTGGGTGATCCCACAATATTGGTTTACAATTTTTAGCCAAACTAGATACTGAACTAATTTTTTCTAACTAAATCTTCACTTTCGGGCACCTATAACGGCTAAATCGTGAGGAATTTGAAGATGATGCAAACTAGTGATTTGTGACATTTAGCCTATAGATTCTAAATATATTTTTCTCAAAAAATTTGGAATCAGATTGCACTTCTTTTTCCATCTCCTTCGAAACTATTTTTTATCAATAAACGTGTCATTTTTAAGGAGTGATGCTCACCGTATACAACATAACTTTTTTTCTATGAAGGATAAAATTCTAGTTTTTTCGAATTTAGATTTGTAACTATGATATCTAACCCTTTCATTTGGTTTCATAGTGTTTTATTAAACATTTTTTCCTTAATCAAGTTTCGAAGTCAAGCCAATTACAATTCAGACATAAGCGGACCGTATACAACATAACTTTTTTTGAATGTATTGAAATTCATTATTTTTTTACTAGATCAAGGACATCAATACCTAGCCTGCACATATTTTTTAGAATTTTATTTTGATAATCTGCTATTTTTCCACATGTGCAAAACAAAGAGCTTGATTTTTGGTGAAAAACCTATGTTTAATCAAACTAAAACAACAAATGCATAATAAAACCAAAACATATTAAAATTATATTCATTGGATAGCTCGTTCTGAGGACTACCATCATCCAGTTGGATCTGTGAAGTCTCCTCCATTTTCATCCTTAACTTGAGCTTTGAAGGGAAAAATTATGGAGATTTTTGGTGCCAGAGGGGGAGAAGGGGGGAAAAGGGGGGTTGAATGAACCCAAGTTCGAGCGAACCCCCCTTGGAGGACCCCCCTTTCTACAAAGTTTCCTTTTGTTTTTTATTATGAGAAATGAGAAATATGTGGGACCCAACATTTAATAGGGTTCACTTGAAGGGGGGTTCAAGCGAACCCTTATTGGGTTCATTCGAACCCCCCAAAATCGAATTTTTTTTCATGGGGGCATTTTTCATAATTTTGCTTCAACAGAATTGTAAACCAGTTTTGTGGGATCACTCAACCACATCTAAAAATCCCATGATGACATGCACTCAAAACCAAGGAGTTTAGACCATGGTAATTGCAACTAACATTCCACCTCCATGTTGACATACACTCAAAACTAATGAGCGTAAACCATGGTCATTATAATGAACATTTCACCTCCAAGGTATTGACATTTAGTGGTTTAATTAAAAAAACATACACATGATGTAGAATTTATTTCATATAGAGATAGAGCTTCCCAAATTGAAAACAAGGTTACTGGACTAAAGAAACATATATCCAATACCAATAGCACTCATGACACAAACTATCAAAAAAACCAAGTTTATTTGCCACAACTACAACTAGAAGTAGAGTTTGAATGGACAAGTGCTAGTACTAGGTGTGTTATTCACCTTCTAGGTCTTTATTTTTTACAAATATATGTATATGTAAGTGTATGCATCTCTATATATTATGAAGTGGGAAAATTTCCATGCCCAATTAAGGTATGGAGACATATGTTGTATGAAATATTAGTTATGTGTGTTAAAGATAAAAAACCATGCTAGAAGACAAAGGGACACCTTAGTAACATAAGGATGAATTGGTTAAGATGGAATCACCTTTGTTTCTCCTAATTCACATCTACATAACCTTGAGTTGTCTTTGTGGCATCTTAAGTTGTCTCTACACCCTAAGTCACCTTTATTGCATCTTGAGTCACCTCTACTATATCTTGAGTCACCTCTACATCTCTCTACTACAATGTCCCCTTTGTAACCTATCATGTCACTTGTGTCTCAAAATGGATCCTCTACATCATAAAGCAACACCTAAGTCTCAAAGTGATGCCTCTATAATCTAAAGTGGTACATTTGCATCATAAAATGGTAGTTATGTCATAAAGTGGTACCTCTACATCAAAAAGTGGTATATTTGTCTTGAATCAATTCCTCTATAGCTAGAATTGGAAGGTACAAAATAAAATCATGTCTTATCATCTTTATAGGGCTTAAATGTTTAAATAACCATATTTTTGAAGCCTAACCTTTGAGTTGTGTGGCTACATCATTAGTCAAAGTCCTTCATGTGAAACTACCACCATATTTTTGTTGCATTTTTGTATGTCCAAGGCATAATCATTCTACTAGAATATTAGTTGCATTTAATCTCTTAAGGTAGATGATATATTTTTTCTTGAGTTGAGTGGTGTTTATGCTTCCCCTTAGCTAAAAGGTGATCTTGGGGATTAAAAATTCATTTGATATTTTTATTTTTATCATTTTATTCCAAGGATTTAACTAAGTGTGTATGCTCTCCCCTTGACCATAAGGAAATCTTAGGTGACTAAAAGATCTTAGTCTTCCTTTCCTCTAGGTTCCTTCCTAAGGATTTCATGACCATAGGGGATGACCCAAACCCATGTGTTCTAGTGGGGTATACAAATTTAGGGGATAATTGAAAGAGTTTCCCATTGAGGGACACTTGTTATTATGGTTGAGGTCATAAGAGCTTTATACTTTGTGAAGTGACAAAGGAGAGAGGGCTACCCTCTAAAATTAGGACATTATAAATATCCTTTTGTTTCATGGAGTTAGGCCTAACATGCCCTTTTGGCATATTGAGGATACCCCCAACAATATTTTTCATCCTAATTTAAAATATTTTGATTATCCTTTTTGATGATGCACTAGTAAGTAGTTATCCCCAAGAATTTACACCATACTTCCAAGTTATCAAGATAAATATTATTAAGGGAATTCCTTGGTCTCCATGGCAGGGGGTGCCAGATTATGACATTACATAGCTATTCACAACTTAGTAGATAGTATATAATTGAGCCCACAAAATTGTCATATCCACTTGAATAAAGTTAGGTTGTTATTGTGCTTGGTATGTTTTCTTTTTAAAAATCATGCACTACCTCCCTATAAACCTAAATACATAATTTTAAAATTTCCCTTCAATAAAAACCATCAAACCATCAACATTTGAATCTAGCCCAAAATCCTAAAATCACATCCTAAACCAAATATTGTCATCCCAATTATTCTCCTCCAAATTTAACGTCCTAATCAATATCCTCAAATACTAAATCAAGCCTCCTTGAAATTATAATCAATACTATCATCCAAATCTAACCTTCATCATCCAACCCTCGATATTCCTAAGTCATCAACTTCATCAGCTTCACCATAATATCAAGCTTCTTTTCATCCTAATCACCAAATCCTAATCTAATCTATCCTCATCCAACCCATAATCTAATCCTTCATCCTAATCCATCCAATGTAAAGAATCCTATCTTGAATCCAATTCTTATCCACTCTCCTAATACCATCCTCCATAAAACCCCAAACCCATAAAATTTTGAATCTAAGCCCCAATATTTGGGAATAACATTAAATCCATAATCCAAATCCAAAATAAAACTCTAATCTTGCAAATCCAAGGTAATCCAAAGGTTGAACCCTTCATCCCACCTTTCATCATAATTCAATTTTACCTAAATCAAATCTAATCATTCATACTAAATCCCTTCATCCAAATATTAATTAAAACCTCCATTATAATCCTAATCAATTCCTCCATCTTGTAGTGTTTTAAATTATCACACCTGATAATTTCACACTAGGTTTAGTTCCCCCTATATGATTGGACCTAATTGTGCTCTTGTATTACCCATTTGTGGTCATTTTTGGAAAATAAAAATTAAATTGGGGGTCAACGTAGGATCATGATGGGCCAAACAAGGCCCTTAAGTACAAATGAAAACACTTAAGCAATTCACATAAAAATTTGAATAGGTTATTAACAAAATTTGAAAAATATGTGGGAATAGAATTTGTAGAAAATTGAATGCAGTTTGTAGGCTACTAGGCTTTTTTTTGGAAAAAAGTAATTTTAATTGTTGAAAATTTAAATTTCAATGCAATAGTACTTTAAATTTTGAAAAAATAAATAAAGTGTGTGTTTGTCTGGCCAACCTAAGTATGAGAATTTTTTTTAAAAATAATTGAATCTTTCAATATAAGTAGAGGATAGATGCCCAATTGATGCATATTTTTTTTGTAATTTTTTGCAATTAAATAATTAGTTATGATTTTTTTAGTAGAAATTTTTTAAGTATTAAAAACCACTTGTCCGGCCACCCTAACTTGGTCAAAAATTTATGATTTTTTTCAACTATAGTTTTGAAGCATAGCGTGTGTTGTATCTTTTGGATTCAAAAAATGTATAACCACTTAAAAGTTCTAGATGTTTTTCAATCAACCTATCAATCAAGACTTTACACATAGTGCATGTAAAAAATCAATAATAATTATCTACTAAATTCAAAATAAAGAATATCTTATATTGGTAGAATGTTGACAATTTACTTAATAAACCCTTTTTGTTTCATCAAATTCAAATTAAAAAAAGTCGTCAACACGAAGGTTGAAGTCCTAAAAAGAGGATGAAACCTCTAAACACATTGGGGAAGTTGAATTTTCAAGTTTGACACCCCCAGCCAAATCTCAAAGCAATCCCAAGGCAAAAATGGAGGGAAAAAAATTATGTGAAAAAAAAAAATCCATTTTTGTCTTCCAAAAGAAAATATGTTTTGAAAAACAAAGTGGATATTTATTTTTGGAAATGAGTACCCATTTTTATGTCTTCAAAGTGGATGTCCATTTTGAAAAACAAAATGGATATCTATTTTTTAGAAATGGGTACATGTTTTTATGTCTTCAAAATGGATATCCGTTTTGAAAAGCCCAAAAATCCTTCTTCAATAAAATGAGCATAACTTTTGTGTTTCTTATCAAGATTTTGGTTTTTTATAGGCATTGGAAAGGTGATTCAAAGATCTATGCAATGGACTAGGTAGTATTTCTAGGTTATTCACAAAAAATAATTATAATCATTTAAACTTCATAGCTCATTTTTGAAACATAAAATTCTCACTACTTTTGCATACAAAGTCCCTTTTTCATGAGATTTTTTAGCAATCATCTCAAAATAATTGAAACATTAGAGAAGTAATCAATAATGAGATATTAATATTCTATGTAGTAAAGAGATGACCAAATCTTCATAAATCATCATATCTCTCTGTTGGAAATAGGATACCATTTAATTGCAAATCCTAAACATTAATTATTTCATGTATCTCCTAGATTCTTGGAATGTGTTCAACAACACTTAGATTAGGATGAGATTAATATTTGATGAAATAATCATGATTATTGACATTTGTAATTAATTCTAAATGTTAGGAGCATGTGAGGGTGTCCATAGTGAGTTCCTAAATAATAGGGGCACATGGGGCACCCACATGGTAAGGTGACACTCACCTTAAGTTCAATTAACTATTCGGAGTAACAAATAACACTTCTAAATGCATGTAAAGATCGTAGGAGTTAGGGTTTTATGTTTGCATGCATGAAGTTTAGTTTAGTTAGTTTAGTTTAGTTTAGTTTAGTTCAGTTCAATTCAATTAAGTTCAGTTATGGTCCAGTTATCTTTAGTTAGTTTCAATTGTATGTTAGTTGACTTCAGTTAACTTGGAATGCATGGCTAATAACTTGAGTTGTATGACAGATAATAGGGACTACCTCCAATTAATAGGGGATGACCATTCTTGCATGAATGGTGTTGAGTAAATGTTTCAGTTAACAAGAAATCACTTGGAGCCAACTTGGGCGCCCAAGATGCTTTCTTGGATTTACCTCTCTTGCATGATAAGATATTTCTGAAGGCTCAGTTAAGTATGATTACTTTTGGGCGCCATCTTTGAGGACGAGCTTTGGAATTATCACTGAAGTGAAAGATGAGTTGTAGCTTCAATTTTGGATGCCCAAATGGATGAAGCACATGTTGTAAGCTTTAGTTTTCACAGAAGAACTCGACTTGAAGCAATATGGCGTACCTTTTCTAGCGCTTGAGCTTGGGCATTGTATTTGTCATCTTTTGGAGATTACAAGATTGCTTATTGCCTCTATATCTCATTCAAGTTGAAGAGAGTTTTCATAATTGTTATTGTAGGTGTGAAGAAGATTGGTAAAGATAGAAGAAGCATTCTCAAGCAAGAATTGGCGCTATTGTATTTCAGAGATTGAACAATAGAATAATTCTTGGTGGAGTGTTTTCCCAAAAGGGTTTCTCCATGTTACATCTTGTGTAATCTTTCTAATATCCTGTCTAGTTCTTCTATCAACTTATGTCTACATTCTACAACAGTAAAATGGATTAATCAAGATAATCACCCACAAAGAATATATGTAACAAAGAAAAAGGCTTACTTAGATAAGAAATATTAAATTTTTACAGAGTATTAAGCTAAGAAAACACCTCATTCTTCAACACTCTATATCCCTTTATCTACCTCTCTATATTTCACCTTCTCTCCCCCTGAGCTCTAGACCTATCTCTCCTCTTGTCTATCCCTCCCTCCCTCTCTCTTTCTCCCTCTTTATACCTCTATATCTCAATTTATTAAGCTCTATACTTATCTATCTACCTCTCCATCACTCCCCCCTTCTCTATCTCTTTATCCCTCTTTAGACCTATCTCTCACACTAGTTGCAGGTGATGTTTTGAAATTAAGTGAGTTGTGTGATTCTAGTTTTGTTGTGGTATCTTTTAGCAGAAAATAATTTTTTTCTAGGTTCATATTTGAATGTATTATTATTTCTTCGAGTTTTAGTGTTTGGATTAGTTGGTTGTGTTGTTTTCGGCATTAGTTTGGGTGTTATTTTGGTTTGTAACTTTAGGGTATTTTTTTGTATTTTTTTGTTGTTGTTGCATGTTGTTAACAAAAAATTATAACAAAAAATATGATGTATTTTTTATGTTAAAATCAGTAAAATATCATCATATGATAGTTCCTCACATTCTTGAGTTATATTTGCACATATTGGTGAAGATAAATTTATACCTGATTTCATTGTTTGTTGAGGGTTTGCAATATTTAAGTGTGATATTATTTATTGCATAAAATATGAAATATTTTCCAGCAAGATAAATTATAGTGGTGTTAGAGCATCAAATGACAGCTAAAAACCATCTTATGTTGATTTGGCACAATTTGAAGTAGTAAATTCAATACCCGATTTGCTCAAATTGAAGAATATCATCCATGTTTAAAATATTTTAATTTGGGACATTACATCCTAGTTTCATCAGACTTTCCATGATGTTGATAAATATATTTGATTCAATGTTAGTGAAATTAAAAGACCCCTAGATGGAGAGTTGGATTTTCTAGATGAATCTAGAAGAAGAAGATAAGGGCTACTAGCTAAGATAGATCAACTGACTCAGGCCTGTGTTGTGGCCACCCAACAACAAGGCCAACAATTATCACAACTAAATGTGGGATATTATATTGGAGATAATCTTAAGAGGTGGGCTCAACGCTTCGCTCCAACTAGACAACCATTGGTATCTAAAAGATATAGATAGTTGGATTTATTTGGGATTCCAACTTATCCTAACCCTATTCCAAGTGATATTAAAGGAAAAGTTCCAAAATTCCAAGGGAATAATGTTATAATTGGAGAGGAAAACTTGAGGTACTTCATCAACATTACTGATGAGTACAAAATTGAATATGAGGACATGATGATGAAGTTTTTCATTCATTCCTTGGAGGAAAGTGCTAGAGAATGGTTCAACAATCTTCTTGAAAGAAATGTTTATTCTTGGGAAGAATTTGTTGATATTCTTAGAATGCACTATGGTGATAGAATTGATCCAAATTTCACCATCCATGAGATCACTACCATCAAGAAGAGCCTGAATGAAATTGTTATGGATTTCAATAGCATATTCATCCTCACAATGAGAAATGTACCTCAACATCTTAAGCCAAATGAATCAATGTGTCTTGTATTGTATCGTGGCACATTTTACTTAAACAAATGATATTTCATAAGGGATAAGAATCTTCAAACCATTAGAGAGGCATATGCCACTACTATAAATATTGAAAGAAATATGAGAGAATATGGAAAATAGTTGAAAAGAGAAAATGTGAAATCGACATAACCAGATAGGTTAGCTAAAAATAAACCCCTCTCAATAGAAGATAAACTAGATAAATTGATGGGTGCAATTAAAGACCTATATTATAAAGTGACAAGGAATGAGAAAGGGATACCACCTCAAGGAGCATCCACACATTTTAATGAGGGGAAAAAGATTGCATGATAGATCTTATATTATTGATTGGTCTAAGAAACCACAAAAAATTCAATGGAAGGCCTGCTCAAAAGCATGCAAACTTCAAGCATTGAGACAAGGACATACCTAATACTCTAACTAAAAAATATGTAGATTATCAAGATGATAACATGTGGTATGATTCTTGTTTCCATCTACATGATCCATTAAAATGTGTTGTTGCACTCTCTATGGAAAGTAATTAGGAGTTTCCAAATGATGAGGGAGGTCTTGAGTACTATGAGGACAATATGACCAATTCGATGAATCAATCCATGATTATAAAGTTGACACATCATGTCACAATTTTTCTAGTAGGCTTGATCATTTTTGAGGTTGATGGTCAGCTAAATCAACAACCATATCAATTGCTAGCTCGTGATTTTGAGCACATGAGATCTCTAATGCAACAAATGTATAAGAGGGACACAATTTTGATTGAAGATAGCAGAGGTCTTATCAATTCTATTGTATTGCAAGCCCAAAGTGGATTCCAATTAAGAAACAAAAGCATCCCAATGCAAACACAAAATACCAAAAAGTTAGATGTAGTGACATAGAAGGTTGATATTGATAAACAGAAGGGGATTACCAATGATTACCAAGTGGGGAATACTATTATCATGCAAGTGGGAAGCCTCTATGAGAAATAATGTGTAAATGGATCTATCATATGCCACTATTCTATTACATGGTGAAAATTTGAGGTTGAATAGGGAACCAAGAATCTAAGATAAGAAGACAAGTACATGTCCCTTGATCTGGTAAACTTGTCTAATGCTAGTATTTATCATATGTTTGGGACTTGTGATGAAGTTGTTCCCCCTATTCCAATGGGTCTAATGAAAATTTGAAAGATGGTATTTGGACCATTCTCTTTGATGGAGCCTTCTCAAGGGAAGGAAATGGCATAGGTATTTTGTTGACATCTCCATGCGGTGAGAAACTTAAATTCTCATTTAGACTAAATTTATAATGTACAAATAATATTGATGTATTGAATATGAAGCCTTATTGCTAGGGTTGAATGTTTCTCGTAAATATGGTGTTATATTTTTGAAGATATGTGGAGATTTTGAGATGATAGTGTAGTAGGTAAAGGGTGCATATGCAATTAAAGCAAATAGGCTTAGAAATGTATATAGGAACATTATATGGGACAACATGGAATTGTTTGACACCATTGGAATTGAATTGTTAAAAAAAATTGAAAATATGTAGGAAAACGCTATTTTTGTTACAACATTTATATGTATAGCCTAAATGCATACTTTCCTTTGTTGCAACAAATTGTTGAATTCTTAGCAAGGCTGACCATACCAAAAAACATATACAACTAGTAGGTATTTGATGACAACCAACATATACACATATTCATGAATAGTATGGATGAATTTGACAATTAGGTCATTGATTGAAAACAGGGGATTGAAATAGAAGATGAAAAAAAAATTGTTTACAAATGAAATGGTACAGCTAAAAAATATGTTATTCCCAAAGTGTTGGTTTCCTTAGAGAAGATGTTTGATAGCAAAGACCTTGCTTTAGAAATAAAAATAGATCAACTCATGAAGATGATGTTGAATGAGTAAATGTAGGGACAACTAAAAGCCCTAATATGGTTTACATTGGTAAGAGGCTCAAACCCAATGAGAAACAAATGCTCATTTTCTTATTGCATAAGTTCCAAAACAAATTTGCATAGTCTCATGATGAGTTGAAATCTCATGATGTTGAACCATTTAGGTAGAAAAAAAGACCTATCAACCCTACCATTGCTGCCCAGATGTAGAAGGAGTTGATGAAGATGAAAGATGTCGAAATCATAAAATCCATTAGACATTCTGAGTAGGTGTCTATTCTTTACCCGATAAGAAAATATAATGGATATATGAGGTTGTGTGTTTACTTCAAAAATGTCAACCTTATATCTTAAGGATAATCACCCTCTTACGATCATGGACCACTTGTTCTAGCAAGTCATTGGATCAAAAATAATGTCCATGATGGATTGCAACATGCCCAATGTTTTACCCTTTGATTTTTAACTATGTTTTAACCCACATGTGAATAGTTTATGTTTACCAACTCATAGCAATATTTTTCTTCCTTTCTATTTTAATAACAAGATGCACATTTGAAATAATCCCATTTCAAACTCTCATTGCATTTATAAAGAAACATTACATATTCCCTAGTTACAATTTCATCTTATATAATCTCATGTATCGATAACATTTTTCTAGTTACAATTTCCATGAATACATACATAACTTCCAAGAGCTTAATGAAATAGAGTACAAAATGGTCCAGATGTCCCTTCCTAGGTATACATCCTCAAATTTCAGTTGCCAACTATAGGAGGGAAAGTATCGCTCAAGTTCTTTTCTACCAACCATGGACTTACTACGGTCCCCCACACATCTACCTAACTGGTAAGATGGCCCTACCCTTTGACGAAGCTGAGATTTGTCTAGTAACCTCATAATAGGAGCCTTCCTAAGCATGGTGTTGTGTCCTACATAACTAGAGCTACTATACATTGGCTACAACCTACATGCATGACACTCCTACCCTATTTATGCAAACTTGGCTCACACTGAACTGGAAAGTGTAACCAATGGCTACTTACACTACTTTGGCCAAAGATTTGATATAAAATTAACCCACTCGAAAGTGGAGTCGTGTGTTCACCCACCCCTTAGCTCAATTTGGTAAATGACCACACATACTCTTTTCAATCATAACACAATTTCAACCTAAAAGGCGATGTACATTTAAGAGATCTAACTAACCATAGGTTACTCGCATCCATGGATTATCCTAACCCAAGGAACAACAAATTAACCACACGTACACATAGTATTGCAATTGACATCTTCAATATAGTACTTCAAAACAATATCATTTCTTATATTTCATAATCTATGTAAGCATATATATGGTCTATGACAACCTAGGTATTATACTAATACATTATGGTTATCTTGTTTAGAATAAGAAATAATCAAAGCTCATGCAAGCAATCTCAATATAACATATAATTCATCTTTTCCTCAAACACTTGCATTTATATTTACAAATACAAATTTTCATCATAAAGAGAATAAAAAAGTAAAATGAACATGCCTAGAATTATAGCTTCCAATAAATATATTGCTTCCTAAGCTTAATTCCCACAGTCACACTTGTCACTCCTTCTATGATCAGCCTATCTCCAATCCTAACCTCTATCAAAACTCTTAACAACTACAAATTCTCAAAGAACTCTCTTTTTTCTTACTAATGCACTCAACAACCTATTTGCACAAAAAACTATAGCAATGAACTTTAAAATAATGAATGAAAGATAATGAGTGAATTACCAAAACATTAAGAAGCTGCCTCTACTTATACTAAAAATTGAGAAACTTATTGCTACAAACAAGCTCTAAAATCCACCACCTTTTCTCTTCCAACTACCACCACTTAACAACAAAAACAAAATTATCCTCTAAATGAGTCAACTAAGCCAATTGAAGTGCAATGTGGCTGCTCAAATAGTTCATATGCAAACACATATACAGACCCTGCATTTTCAATCTCTCAATTATGGTTGAGTTTCCCTCTTTAACTGCCAACAACTACTCTTTATTGAGTAAAACATAGAAATGTTTACCTATAGGTTTCTTATTTGCATTGTGGTTGTCACAACAAATCGACTTCTTCCTTAGCTTCATCTAGCTCGTGGCTTTTGAAAAAGTCATATATTCTTATGGTTGTGTGTCTTTTTAGTGTAGCAACTTTAACTTTTTATTTGCATTCCAATACTTACATGGCACAACATATTAAATGCCTTACAAATGTTTCCTAAGTTCTTCCAACTTATTCACAATATACTCATGTATGTGTTAGTCTTATGCACAACATATGGTTAATATGTTTGTTGGCTTTATATAAGCCTGCTAATATTTATTTGGTCCACATTATATATGCATTTGAATTTTACTTTATAACATTTCATATATATATAACAATATATATTATTAACATATATATGCTATAACATCCATATATATATATATATATATATATATATATATATATATATATATATATGCATATGCTCATTAAAACCATTAATTTCCAATCATATATATTAATAGTTAAATATGTTACAAGTATGAGCAGTTAGTGTTGTCATTGATGTCAACATG
Organism: Sequoia sempervirens; assembly: GCA_007258455.2. Taxonomy (NCBI): domain Eukaryota; kingdom Viridiplantae; phylum Streptophyta; class Pinopsida; order Cupressales; family Cupressaceae; genus Sequoia; species Sequoia sempervirens. The sequence continues at coordinate 3,153 of VDFB02021455.1, read as the reverse complement.
CATGTGATGTCATTGATATCTACTAAGATTGTTGCAAGAGTATGTGCAATTGATGTTATCCATACTTTGATTAGTTGTGTTATGTTGTCATTAGTAAAGCTACTGGTGTCAACCTCCAGTGTTGCTTTGATAAGCTTTTTTCTATGGATGAGGAAGTAATGAAGATGTTGAGGATGTGTCTCAGGTGCTTGGTTTCCTAGTGCTTTTGAGACAATTCAAGAAAAAAGAGGAAACAGTGTGTTGCAGTGGTGTTTTGGGTAACAAAGTTGTGTTCTGGTTTTTCTCTGCATTTCCTCTAGGTTGAAGATATGCTTGTGTGATTCAGATATGTTGGTAAGAGTTGTTTAGAGATGTTGTATTCAAGAGTTGGTGTGTTGGATCAACGTACAGAAGAAGTTGTGTTCACTAGTGTGCGATTGTGCATTGTAGAGGTGTCTAGTAGAATTTTTTTTGCTTTGCATTTCTCCACAGTTATGTTTCAAGTCTTGTGATTATGAAGGAGTGTTGTTGGTGTTGGTATTTTACCTTAGTCAAGAGGGTTTAAGGTTTTGTTCTTCGAAAGGTGGTTTTCTGAGTTACATTGTATGGCAAAGTAGTCTAACTGTATTGGGTGTGTACATTCTTAAGGTGGAAGTTGTTGCTAAGGAGTTTGTTAGATTTTAGGATGTTTGAGGAATATTCTAGAGCATGTTTGAGTGTGGTTTGTGGTTTGTAAGTAATCTTTGGGTTTGAGGAAGCATGTACTTAAAGCATTAATGGTTTTTACATAGGTAATGGCCAACTTAGTGTTTACACTACATGCAATGGATAAATATTGTTTATGGAAGTGTGTGGTTGAGTGGTGTTGTCGATTTAGGTCCCAATTAAGGCTTGATGTGGTCCACTTTCACTTCTATCTACCATGGAAGTGTTTTGGCGCCAACCTAATTTGAATTTGCACATTTGAGGTGCATAGCCAACCTTGGAGAAGGTTTCAAGGTTGAAGAAGGTATAAGTATGAGTTGATTTGTTGAAGGAGGTTAAGATAGATGCAAGAGATACAAATGATATGAAGTGCAATGTGTTAGAGTGTGAAATTGAGTAATGCAGTGTGAGCTTTCATGTGCTAGTTCATTGGATGCAGTGAGCAAAATGTGGCTACAATTCTTCAATTAGACTGTGAAGGTGTTGATGTCATTGTGGTGGATTCTTTATTTCATTGAGATGTTTTTCTCTATGTAATAATTCTTCTCTATCTTCTTTTCTATTCTGGTAGTGAGCCTTTCTTCTTTGGGTAGTGAGCCCTCTGATAGTGAGCCCTATTGTATTTAGTGTTGATATTACTTATATTGTGAGTTAATCCTCACTGTGGTTTTCCCTTAGGTTTTCCACATAAATATGGTTTTCTCTTGTGTATGGTGTTAAGTTGTTTCAGTTTATGTTATTTTCTTTGCATGCTAATTCATCATAACAGATTAAGGGTTTAATGAATGAATGTGGATCTGAATGTTAATGAGGGTTTTGAAGTTTAAAGGTACAATTGATTCACCCCCTCTCTCAATTGTCTTGTGCATTCAACAATATATATATATATATATATATATGTATGTATGTATGTATGTATGTATGTATGTATGTATGTATACATTAACATACCCATATACATATATCATTATTTTAATATCCATAATAAACACATATTTACATATTCATTTTGATTAGTATATATATATATATTTGTCTAATCAACATTCTCATGCATATGATATATCTATGTATGAGCATGTGTAAGTATTTCTACCTACGTATACACACACATATATACTCATATGTATGAGTTATCATAATCATATACATATATACATTCTATGTATATACTCATCAATTTATAAAAATATAAATAAGAACTTATACTCAATATAGTGATTTAGTCACGTAATCCAAACTAAGAAACAATCAAGAAATCAAAGACTAAAACCAAAACCATTACAAATCATCCCCAAACTATTACCAAAGGTTTACTTACAAATTCATGAACTAACTTGACTCAACTTGACCAAACTAGGATGTGAGTGTGTGATAGCTCAAATAGGCACATTAGGGGTTACCAAACCAAGCTCCTCTCCTGAGTGATACTCCCCCTCTCTTTTGGAGGTTAGATTTTTTTCCTACATCCAACTTAGTGCATCACAATAGAAGTTAGCTGAAAACATTACATTCATATGCATTATATATCTTCATCTTCAAAGCATTTAAAGTATCCACATTGCATTGCACATCATTCATCACATTTTCCATTAAATATACAAAACATAATCATGTATTAAATTTTTTTAACTCATCAAAGTAACAGTAAATAACTAATAACACAATGGGGTGTAACATGGATAGGTTCTCAGGTAACAACCAAGTGGTTGTAAGGGAATCAGAGCAACACAAGGTAGAATTCACTACTTCGTTGGGTACATGCATGTACATGAGGATGCATTTTGAATTGAAAAATATAGGTTTGACTTTCAAAGAGCAATGTATGCCACTTTTTCTAATCTCATTGAATGGATCGTAGTAGTATACTAGCTTGATCTGACTACATTTTCAAAAGAAAGAGGTGAGCACTACAAACACCTTGAATTGATTTTTGAAAGATGATTATAATTTTGGATCTCTTTAAATCTCAAAAAATGTAAATTTGTTGTTGAGGAAGGTAAAATTTTGGGACACATTCTACCATCCTTATTCCTTAGCCCAAATCTATAAAATAATTCACTCCTTTGGGAAAATCAACTTTGTTAGGAGGTTTGTTCCTAATTTCGCTAAGAAAACCAAAATGTCTATATCTAAGATGTTTAAGAAAGAAAAAAATTGAATGGAGTGCAAATACAGTTGAAAAGTTTAGGGACATAAAGGAAGAAATCTCTTAATCCCCTATGTTAGTGAGTTCAAATTACTCTAAAACTCTACAAGTTTTCTAGTTTGCATCATTTTATAATATTGATGTAGTGTTGTTACAAAAGAACAAGGATGGGTATGAGTAGAAAATATCATTCTTTAGCAAATCACTACAGGAAGATGAGTAGAAGTACTTAGAGATGGAGAAGCATGCATATGTTTTGATAAAGGATGTGAAAAATTTTAGATCTTACCTAGTGGGTGCAAAAATAATTGCCATACATG
>VDFB02021454.1:0-43953 GCA_007258455.2 Sequoia sempervirens | reverse complement strand
TCGCTAGTGGAACAATTATTTACATCATCGGCGGAAAGGAAGTTTATGATAGCTTCATCATTTGGAAAAATAGGTATATCAATAGGTTCGGTTAGATCCCAGTCAATGAGATCAGGATGGATTAAAGGTAACAAGTCATTTGGTCGTGTGAAATCGGCAATAGTTAGGGTCAAGACAGAGTTATCGGTAGGATCCGAGGTATGAGGTAGGTCAATGATGGTACTATTCTTCTGATAGTCTTGTTCGTTAAAATCTGACTCACTATCACTAGACCTATAGCTATGCTAGGTTCGGGATTTTGGGTTGGGACCCTAAACTTTCCCTTGATTACGCTGGGTATATACTGTGTATCAAGACCACCCTTTGTCGCTCCAAAATTTATCATCATGAATGGTATCCCATTCATATTCAGCAGAGTCTATATCAGAGTTATTTTCTATGAAATTCAAGGTTGCTGCCAAACATGTATCCTTTTTATCAGAATCCTCCTGTAGTGTAAAAACATTACCCTGTGATTGGTTGGATGGGGTAGCGTCATAGCCTAGTCCAGTTTTATCATATGCAGCAAGCCCTGAAAGATAACTACGCCTTCTTTTCTTTTTCCAAGAGGACCCTTGTCATATCCCATCTTTTGCATGATGGAATATCCTTTCCCATATCTGTCAATTGGTAAGGTGACATTTAGAACCGTTTCATCTTCATCCTTATAAAGCCAATTCAGAATTGTTGTATCTTCAAGATCCCCCATAGGGAATTTCTCTTTAATAAATTGTCCATTGAACTTGGTAGTTGGTTCTGCTTGTACTTGTGCTGATGTTGATGCTGCTGATATCTGTTGTTGTGTAATAGAAGGTTTTCCATGTGATCAAGGAGATATAGGTAGATTAGCAAGACAAAGAGAATATTCCCCAACACCGCTTTCCTTGAACTGCAGTTTCTTGTCAAAGCTTTTGGTTAATTGACTGATTTGCGTATCATATGGAGGAGAAGTATTAGGAAGTGCTTCTCGATTGTTTGGAACCAAAGTATCCTGATGAGCTTTGACGTTGGCACAAGTTTGGGTGTTTGAATTATCAACTGGTATAGTGATTTCCTGTCCGTCATATGGAAACTTAAGAAATTGATGGTAAGTGGACGGAACAGCTTGCATTTCATGGATCCAAGGACGACCCAACAAGATGTTGTATGCAAGATCCCGGTCTAAAACTTGACAAAACGTATTTTTGATAACGGGTCCTACTCTGATTGGTAGCATGATTAGACCTTTAGACGTTCTCTCCTCATCATCATAGGCTTTTATAGTAATCTTCCTTCTAGGATCAATGGAGTCTTCTGCAAATCCTAATGCTTGAACCACCTTCAAGGTACATATATTTAAACCAGCCCCTCCATCTATTAGAACACGTTTAACACGGAACTTATGGATCATGACCTCTAAGTATAATGAAGAATTATGGGGATGAGTCATGGAAACATCATCTTTGTCAGAGAATGAAAGACATGTGGGTGAGGAAAAATGTCCTACCATGGCTTGAAATCGATTCACATCCAAATCCGTGGATACAGTCATTTCAAAAAGGGCTTTGTCTAAAATTTCCTTATGTGCAGGGGAAATCTTCAGGAGTTCTAAAATGGAGATTTGAGCCGGATTTTTTCGAAGTTGGTTAACTAAGTCATATTGATGTTGAGGGAAGGTCTCAGTGGATTTTGAAGAGGTACCCTTCAAGACAACTTTAGCTTGTGCTCTTGTTGTGACATTCACTTGTCCATTGTCCACTTTCTCTTTGATTTTTATAACGTTGACTCGCTCATCATCCGTATAGAGGTGACGGATTACATTGTCATCAATTTGGTTCACATTTTTGTCAGAAAACTCTCCCTTTTGATAATTTGGTAGAGGATTGCGAAATGCTTGGTGATCTTCGTTGGATTTTTGTTGTCCTTCTACTGTGATAATGCCTTTGTCAATTAGGTCTTGAATAACATGTTTCAATGCTTGACAGTTGTTTGTACGATGACCTCTGCACCTATGGTAGTCACAAAAATAGGTTTCATTCCATGATGCAGGTTTTACACTAGGTTCATAATTGCGTTGCGGTGGTAACATAAGGACATTCTTTTCCATAACCTCTTTGAAAGAAGATTCCAAGGATTGCCCTAGCGGAGTGAAAGTTCTTCTATTAGAGAAGAATGAAAAGCGTTGTGGATTCGTGTTTGAGGTATTCCCTAAAGTGTTGTTGTTGTAGTTGTTCCCACGATAATTTTGGTTGTTGACAGTCCCCTGATTGTTGTTTGTTGGAGGAGGAAGATTATTTCCTTGAATTGCGACTGAATTGACATTGTTGTAATTATTGTTATGAGTAGTATTTGGAGTATTCAGAACAAATGACCTAGTCGTGATATGATTTGCATCTACAACACTATCGTTGACAATGTTTTTGTTGTGGGTCCAAAATTTAGACTTGTCTTGATTGTTGTAATGGTTAGATGAGCTAGGATTGTCCCTGTCAAGTTTTATTGTCCCTCTTTTGACCAATGCACTTTCGATGGTGATGGAATCCTCAATCAATTTCTCAAAGGAGGGTAGACAATGTAGATTTAAGCGATAGCTCATTTCTGAGTTGAGGCTATTGATGAAAGTAACCATTTTTTCCTTTTCTGGGACATGCTGTGGGTACCTAGTGAACATTCTTCTCCATCTTTGAAGAAAGGTAGTGAAAGGTTCACCAAGTTTTTGGGCAACTTTGCAAAGATCAATCATGGTGATTTGGTGCTGAATGTTGTAGGCGTATTGTGTTATGAACAAATTGATCAATTCCTCAAATGATTGAACAGGAGGTGTAATCTTAGATAACCATTCCATAGAGTTAACTCCAAGGCTCCGAGGGAATAATCGCAGTAAATAAGTATCCTCGTGGGAAAATTCCAATGTCATGTTTTGAAAGTCTCTAACGTGGTCAATTGGGTCTGTTTTCCCATTATAACGATCAAATTTGGGAATTTCACAGTGTTTAGGAAATGGAATCATGTTGAGACTTCTATCAAAAGGATAAGGACATATGTCATCCAAAGTGTATTTCTTGGTTGTGGTTCCCCCTTGTAATTCTTTGACTTGTCCTTGGAGTGCTTTAAACTGTTGTGTAAAGATAGCAAAATCAGATGGGGATGTTTCTTCTTCTTTGCTTTTTAATTTCTCAGTATCAAAATCTTTAGGCAATTTAGCTCCTTGATCTGCTAAGAAAAGAAAATACTTTTCTTTGTCACGTTGTAGGATCTTTTCAAGGGCTTTAAGAAACTTGGGGTCTTGTTCAGCCTCTCTAAGTTGAAGTTCTTCCTCTTGCTCACCATCACTATCTACGGGAGTTTTGTTCATGTTTTTGTTCTTATGAAACAAATTTTCCTCTCTATCAGCCATATTGTCGTCACTGAAAAGGGGATTGCAACTCACACTAAAAAGAGGACTATCACGTTCACCTTCTTCTTGAATGTTGTGGGTGGGAGTTTCTTGTTGAGATGTTTCTCCTAGTTTGTTGTGTTGAGATCTTGTAAAAATAGGCATATGTAAGAAATCCTCAGATATGATCAAAGATCACTAAAGGATTTGACTAGGATGCGTTGAATATTCAATTGAAGGTTGTGGTATATTCTCAAACTCAAGAGGTTGATTAAGATTGTGATGTTGAAACAATGCTAATCTTTGATAATAAGCTTGGGTAGCCAAAGGTTCTACAGCGTAATCGTCGGTGAATCCTCTAATGTAGTCTTAGTACCTGTGGAGAAATGTGCGATAATGGAGTAGGACGTCTCGACTCTTATACAAGAATTCTCTGCGATCTAAAGTCCTTTTGTAACTTAAATTTGTTTTGGGCTTCTTGATCCTATTGAAAACTGACTTTTTGACGAACTTGGTTGATTTCCACTTCCTCAACATGGGAGAGAAATTTCAGAGATTCAGGTCTGTGTACAAATTTTGACAAAAACCTAGAAGCATTATTCTGTTTCCTAAATGCGCTGCAGAAAGAGGTATATGCGCTGGAGAAATAGTCAAATGCGCTGCAGAATACCTTAAATGCATAGAAACAGAGGACAAATGCGCTAAAACAGGTCCTAAATGTGCCGAAAAATAATTCAGATGTGCTAGAATAGAGTTTAAATGCGCTGCAGTTTTTCCTAGATGCGCTAAAATAGTTTTCTAAAGATAGTTTTTGACCCGTTTCAGCTGAAGTTTTTCATGTTTGTTTTGGATGATCCTTTATCTGAATTAGTTTTTTTGAAAGAACAGCAAACAGTCTGATTTAAGTTGACCATAAACAAGCACAGAATAAGACAAGCACAACCTAGGTTAGGCCAGGACAATATCCGCTAGACTCCACGTGGGTTTCCCCAACCGCATATCAGTAGCGTGTGAATCTAGAAGCTTGGCTGCACGGGCTCCCCCTTACAGTGCACTCTCTTCTCAGGCCAACCAAGCTTCCAACCCCCATGAAACTCCCATGGCGAGCTGATCACCTCTACTACAGACTACGAAAGTGTGGAAGGCTTCACACCGACCGGTGCTGGACTAGCAGATAGAAGGTTTTTGGCTTTCTAAACAATGGTATTTAGTTCGGGACCCCCGTTCGAGTGGCCATACATGGGGCAAGAGATTAATCACCATTAAGGTGGCACTCCAGCCTGAAGAGGTTAAGCTCAACAGGGTTTAAGGGAGTACAACTCCGTCCGTATGACACATCCGCACAAGCAACCTTAGGTTTTCCCTTAAGATTTATATTTATATACCGGTTGGGGGTAGCTTGGCCTTAGCTCCATTGCCGGTTTGAGTCGCATTGGGGTGATGAAATCCCCAGACAGGCCCAATTTATAGAGTCAATAACCGTTTCTCTTGCACCCAGGATCGCACAAGTGCGCAAGGGGAGAGGATACTTCGATTATCAAGTCAGGGTTACACAGGGAAAAGTGGGTCTAGTTTTCTGATCACCTAGTTTGCACAAGGTGAGAGTATAATCACCTACCACTTTCAAGCACACTCAAGAAGAGTAGACAAGTTCATTTTAGATGCACCAAAATCAAAAGTGATTTAATCTAAGTGAAGATTTTACTTCACAACAGACATGGGGTTTATTTTAACTGCATGATAAAGGTGTGGTGACTACCCTAAATTGATTCATTTTAAATCCAGCAAGAAAGAAAGAAAGAAATTATGTCTGCGGAAGGCGTCAGATTTAGAATCCCTGTTACAACTTAGATGCAAAACTCTGTCCCAAATGCGTGAAAACAGAACCCAAATGCGCAACTTTGTTACCCAGATGCGCGAAAATAGGACTTAAATGCGTAACTACAGAACTCAAATGTGCAACTCTATTACCCAGATGCGCGAAAACAGAACCTATATGCGCTAATCTAGATGCAAATTTTTTTTTTTAATTTTTTTGAAACATATTTAAATGTGCCAAAGAAAGTCCTATATGCGGTAACTAAATTCCTAGATGCTCTGCAGAACTTGTCAGATGCGCCGCTTTGTTTCCCAGATATGCCGCAGAAATTCCCAGATGCGCCGAAATACTTGCAAAATAAAAATTTCTGGTTCTTCCAGACGCGCTGCCGAATGCCAGAAAAACCTGCAAGGAAAACCTACAAGAAAGAAGTTTAAAATGAGGGCATAGGCCCCACGGTGGGCGCCATTTAATGTGTGATTAAAAAATAAACGCGTAAATGAATTGAAACAACTATTCAAACACACCAATAGGACATTATATCAAAACAAAACATAAGAAGTAAAGAAGTGCAAACTCAGTATTCTGCTTCCATTGTCGTCCTATTGTCCTCTATCTTTAGTGTTTTTGTCGATTCCAGCTTTGTGTTCTCAGATTGGAGGCTAGGCTCAACAAACTGTCTTCCTAAAGAACAAGATTTTGATATGATGTATGATGCAAGATTAAGCTATGATAATGGTTTGAACTAATAAGCTTGAAATAAACATGATGCTATGATAAATGAATACTAAATGAATTAAATGCATGAACTCTAATTAATTGCCTATTACCAATGCTTGGATTCACACAGGTATTTATAGAGTTTTTCAAATGATTTTGATTGGCTGTCTTGATTGACGGTTGTGATAATTCTTGGCAGATCGAATGGCTGAAGAAAGATGAACCTAAGAGAAAATAGAAGAAACCTAAAAACAAGATTTTTCTATTTTATGAAAGAGGAAAAAGATAAGAAGATAAGAAATCATCTTTCTTTAAAAAGAATAAAAGAAAGATTTAAAGCTGATAAATAATGAATTAAAAATTCAATTATTTATTTGTGGAGGATATTCAACTTTTCTTAATTAAATAAAATATTTAATTAAGCTTTTAAAAGCAGAAGAAAGTTTGTGATAAGAAAAGAGCTTTAATCAGGTTTTATTGAAAAAAGCAGAAGATCTCATAATTAAATAAAATATTTAATTATGATATGAGAAGATTGCACAATTAAATAAAATACCTAATTGTGATTTAGAAAGAAAGCATAAGATATTTTTAATTAAATAAGATTTATTTAATTAAATCACTTTTATGAAATTAATTAAATGAAACGTTTAATTAATTAGAAGAAGAAATTAAAATAGAAGAAAAGGATATTTAAATTTAATTAAATCAAAAGATTTAATTTAAATTTAGACAATGATAACTAATTTAAATAAATAGACTGTATTTATTTAATTAATTAAGTGGACGTATGAAAATAATAAAATAAAATAAATTTATTTAATTATGAAGGAAGAATAAGATGAATGAACAATATAATTAAATTAATTAAATTTAATCATATGTAGAGGATTTTAGAAAACTAATTAAATAATAAATATTTAATTAATTGCCAGGATTATAGACATGACCATTTTTATGCGTATACAGCTGCTAGAAGGGTGTTAATTCCTACTAAGAGCCCTTCTCCTATTACTAATGTTTTGAACCCTTCTACCCCTATGACTCATAAAATTGTTGGTAAAGGAAAAATTGAGACTGAGCTTGTGAAAGTGACTCCAGAGAAGAGAAAACACTCTCCTCTTCTCCTAGACTTACCCAAGGCTAAGAAGTTTAAAAAGGATCTCAATCCTCATAATGAAGTCATTACTATTAGTGAAGAGGGCGTGCAAAAAGAGGATTTGAAAGAGAACAAGTAGGAGTGAGCTAGCGGAGGTAGTGGTGGTCGTAGGTCATCTCACTTGGCTAAAGCTAATTCTAAGGATAAGAAAGGAAAACAAAAAAATCACTATGTATGAAGAGGAAGACTTGGATATTGAAGAATTCAAAGCCTAGGTGGATGAAGATTATGATGGGATGGATTTTGAGGATTCTGCCTATGATATGGGGGAAGAGGAATCAAAAGAAGAAAAGGAAGATGATGATGAGGAGCAAACTAAGATGGAGGAGGACCAAAATAATGATAATCTGACTATTCTAGATGCTAGGAATACCGACAATGAGATTAACACTGATGATTCTAGCATGGATTTTATGAAAAGAAGAGTAACTTATTTTTAGGTTCAGGTGGAAGACATGGAAAAATCCTTGGTAACACTGATGAAGATGACTAATAGGTTGATGTGAAGAGTGATGATGGGTGTAGTTTCTGGACAAACAAAAATTACAAGGAAGCTGAAAAAATTGGGAAGTTTGATGATTTAAAGGCGTTAGATGATTTAGAGGGACTTGAGTGGAGGTAGTACATCTCCCTCATTGGTGAATATGGGGACCTGTTGAGGAAAGCCAAGTAATGGCTTTCTCTTTTGATGCTGCTTAATGACTGCTCTCCTCTTTTTATCCTTTTTCTTCCAAATTTCAGACTACTATTTCATTATAGCCTTGTTATGGTTTAGAACTACTTGGTATATGTTGGATTTGATTAATGGCCTATGTAGTTTTAAGTACTCTGGAAAAAACATAATGCTTTTTGATTAATTATGGTTGGTCTATGGTTATGGTTATGAATTATGGCTTGTGTGCCACCCTAGATGCAATTTTTTGATGCTGGTTGGTGGTGTTTCCCACCTTATTTTCTATTCATTTTTTTTTGTTTGGTTGTAACCATGGGATTAGGGCCCTTTCCCTACTTATCTAATAAAAAAAACATGCTCACACAATTGTCTCCTTGTATATTCACTCACAAAATTCTCTTCAATTATACTTCACATTATTCATTTGTGCAACTAATGATTATAAACAAGATATTACATTAAGTCTACTCCATGTTGGGTAGGGATCCGTAATTAAGCAAGATGATGTAAGTTGGACCTAAATTCAAATTACACAAAACATGTAACAGGTTGGTCCTAAATCAAATTTGTTTCCACCAAAATAATATGATTTTGTGTGCTTCCACAAGAACCTTAACCAAGTCTCATATTAACACCACATGATAACTTTAAATTCCACATACTACTAGTCATTACCGCACAGTTCATGAACACCAACTGGTTGATAGACAAGCACATAGAGCCTTCTATCACTTCAAACTTATTTCATGTTGAATATATCTTCTGGAAACTTTGGAATATGATAGAACATGTGTAGGAATACTATCCATTCAAACTGCAAAGCCAAAATCACCTTCAAGAAGAAATACTTAAAATAATTGTATTGCCAGAGAAATCTCAATGCACTAAGATACTGAACTAAAACATTATAGATCATACTTTTAGACCACTTCTATCATAGTGAATCGTTACATTCATGACATTGCAAACATACTATAATCATCAGGATTCACACTTATCTTCTGATATCCAAGTATGATACATTTAATCTTCGTTGTTCAATAGATATTGTATAACACACTTCCTAAACACAAAAACTCCTCAAATTCTTTTATCAATATAGCTAGCAATATATATTTCTACAACTCAAAATGATATGATAGTATAATTACCAACACAGAAAGGTATACAACTTCATTTAATTCTCACTGATCCCTTGAAAATATACCTTTGACAGTAATAAACTCCTTTGACATCAATGATAACCTTTGTTCAAGATTCCTATGTTGCATGGTGGCATTCACAAAACTTCACACACTCCAACCTTCACTTCACAACATGGCAACATACATTTCTTGCATTAACTATCATAATTAACATTTAAGCTTGCTAATTTTGTATATAGTTATTATTCATGAACACATTTGAACTTCATGTTTCATAATTTCCAATGCTTAAAATTTATTACCATGCCATTTTCATACCTTCTATTGGAGGATAAATAGCATCCTTAGTTGGGTGGAGGGGTAGCCAAAAGGTCTTTATTTTTTTTCACTTTTTTCAATTTTTTACCTATTACCAAGAAAATGATAGTTCAGAGGAGAGTAGACGTATTAAGAGTTGAATTGGTTAATAAAGAAAACATGGAGCATAGTAGAGAAAGAATCAAAATTGGTTGATCATTCAAGAAAAAAGAAGAAATATAATTGGTTAAATTATAATGGGAGGTGATATTGTAAGAAGAGATCTCACAACTCATAATTTTCTGCTAGGTTATAGGAAATGTTTGCCCATCTTCCAGCAGGCATGTTGGCTAGATTATTTTCTTAGACTTACATAATATAATGAGCTCATGAACCAATAATTTTCTAGTACTTTTCAAAATGATGAGGCTATTTTTGAATGCAGAATACAACTAAGAGAGGGGTGAATCATTTGTACCTTAAAACTTCAAAACCCTCATACACATTCAGATCCACATTAATGGAATTAACCCTTAATATGTTATAATGATTTAGCATGAAAGGAAAATAACAGAAATTGAAACAAATCAACACCATGCACAAGAAAACACCATATTTATGTGGAAAAACCAAGAGGGGAAAAACCATGGTGAGGATTAGCTCACAATATAAAGTAATTCAACACTGAATACAATAGGGCTCACTACTAGAGGGCTCACTGTCCAAGAAAAGAAAGGCTCGCTGCTAGAATAAAAAATAATATAGAGAAGAACATTACATAGAGAAATCTATCTCAATGCAACAGAGAAATCCACCATAATGTCTCCAACACCTTCGCATCTTGACTAAAGAATTGTAGAAACCTTCCACATACTGCATCTAGTAAACTAACACATAAAATCTCGCACTATACTTCTCAAATTCACACTCTAACACTCTAAAATTTGCATCATTCACATCTCTCTTGTCTATCTTATCATATTTCAACAAATCAACTCTTATTTATACCATCCTCAACCTTGAAACCATTTTCCAAGGTTATCTTTGCACATCAACCATGTAAATTCAAATTAGTTCAACACCAAAACACTTTTGTGGTGGATATAAGTAAAAGAAGACCACATCATTCTTTATTTGGGACTCAAATCTATATCACCATGCTACAACGTGCTTCTACAAACAATAAATATATGTTGTAATTAGTGTAAACACCAAAGTCAATCATTGTCTGTGTAAACACCATTAAAATTTTAAGTACATGCTTCCTTTGATTAAACAACACCTTACAAACAATAAATGTCACTTGAACATAACCTAGAATATTCCATAAACACCCTAAAATCCAACAAACTCCTCTACAACAACTTCTACCTAAAGAATGTGCACACCTAGTACACTCAAACAACTCTGACATATATTGCAGCTTAAGAAACTAAATTTCAAAGAACCAAACCTTGAACAAACTCAACTAAAGAAAGATACCAACACCATAAATGCACCTTTAGATCCGTAAGATCTAAAACCATACTACAAATAAATGCAGAGAAAACATATTTCTCCCAGACAATTTTGCAATACACTATTCACACACTGGTGAACACAACTTCTTCTGTACAATAATCTAGCACAATTTTTTTTGAATATAACACCTCTGAACACCTCTTATCAACATATCTAAAATGCACAGGTAGATCTTCAACCTAAAAGAAATGCAGAGCAACACCAGAACACTACTCTACAACCTAAAACAATACTACAACATTATTTTATCTTTTTTATCAAATTTTCTCTAAAGCACTTGAAAACCAAGCACCAGAGACACATCCTCATAATTTTCATTACTTCCTTAACCATGGAAAAAATATTATCAAATAAACACTAGATATTGACACCAATAGCTTACTAATGACAACATAAGACAACTAATGAAAGAAGATAACATCAACATACTCTTGCAACAATCTCCCTCAATAATGATATTCTTCCTCCTCATACAGTTGACACCAAAGACAAAACAAGCTTGTTGACATCAATGACAACACCAACCTTCTCATACTTGCAACAATCTCCCCCTTTGTTATTGATGGAAACATAGGATGTGAAAAACCATCAAAGACACAACAACTATGCTCCATACCTATTTCCTTTTCTCTTTCTCATTACTCACTATCCCCCTTTCAACTTATCTTTTTCACATTATTATCTCCCTCTTAACTATCTTCTTTCTCTCTCCTTTAACTTTCTTCTTTTTCACATGACTCTCTCCCCTTTGACATCAATGGAAAAGGACAAAATATATGTGTATCACTGATGTTTTCCCCTTTGGCATCATTTATCCTTTTTACAAATTCTCTACAACTTTATTTTCTTCAATGCTCAGTACACTCCCCCTTAGGAGCAGACACCATATTGCACTAATCAATAACCACAATGCAATGACAACACACCCTCCCCTTGACTACAACAACCAAACTATGTCACTACCTACTCCCTCTAAGAGGTAGTCACCAACATTAGTCCAAACATAAGAATGGATCTTGGAATCCATTGGATTGATGCATCTCCTTATGCATCTAGTTCAAAGAAGGAAGGGAAATGACCCCCAACTTCTCTTGGAGATACTCAAATATATCCTTAGGAAGAGCCTAAGTGAATATACCAGCAACTTGATCCTTTGTAGGCACATACCCAAGATTAACTTCATTTTCTACAACCTTCTCTCTTGAAAAGTGATACTGGATTGAGATATGTTTTGTCTTTGAAAGTATTGATAAATTCTTTAAAATATTGATTGCACTTGTATTATCACCCTAATATCTTTCAATGTTTGCCTCATCCACAACACTTGTGTGCAGCAAGATGCTACTACAATGTACTTTTCCTCTGTAGTAGATAATGACACTGAATATTGTTTCTTAATTAGCCATGACACTAATCTACATCCAAGAAATAATTTGCCACCACTTGTATTTTCTATTCATCCACACAACCAGCCCAATTTTCATCTGTGTAAGCACTCAGAGTAAAATTAATATCCTTTGGATACCACAAGCCATGATCTAGAGTGCCCTTCAAGTATCTGAATATCTTCTTCATTGTTGCAGCATGTGACTCTCTAGGATCTTCTTGAAATCTAGCCACAAGACTAACTACATGCATGATATTCAATCTAGTAGAATTTAGATATAGCAGATCACCAATCATTGATCTATACTTTCTCTAATCATCCTTAGGAGATTCATCATTCTTGCTCAGCTTGCAACTAGTAACCATAGGAGTACACACTAGTTTAGCATTTTCCATTCCAAATTTCTTCAAAATTTCTTTGACATACTTTTATTGTGAAATAAAAATACCTCTTTTTTGTCTGATTTATTTGCAATCCAAGGAATAAATTCATCTCTCCAAACATATAAATTTCTAACTCTTTCTGCATTTTCTCTGCAAACTTCTTACACATATCTTCATTGCCTCCAAAAATTATGTCATCAATATATATGACCACAATCAAGATTTGATCTTTTTCAACTTTAAAGTAAAGATTGATATCTATGATACCTTTATTGAATCCTTGTTGTATCAAATACTTATCCAACCTTGCATACCAAGCTCTAGGAGCTTGCTTTAATCTATATAATGCCTTCTTCAATCTACAAAACATATCTGGTTCATTTGATAACTAAAATCCTTTTAGTTGTTCTATGTATACCTCTTCTTCCAATTCTCCGTTCAAGAAAATAGACTTCACATCCATTTGATAGAATATGAAATCCTTTTGTGTTGCAAAGGCCAAAACATATTGATAGCTTCCATTCTTGCCACTAGAGTAAATGTCTCCTCAAAATCTATTCTATCAACCTATCAGTAGCCTTTACACACAAGCCTTTCTTTGTTCCTTACTACTTCTCCATTCTCATTTAGTTTGTTTTTAAATACCCACTTAGTTTCAATCACATTTTTTTTGCAGGTCTTGGGACAAGTTCCCAAGTCTGATTCTTCTCAATTTTCAATAGTTCTTCTTCCATAGCCTTGATCCAATATTCATCTTTGCATGCCTCAATCATTATTTTAGGTTCAACTTCAAAAAGTAAACATAGATTTACCTATTGTTCAGTAGCTTTCCTTCTTGTCAGTACACCTTTGTTATTATCTCCAATAATCTAATTTTTAGAGTGATTCTTCTACACATACTTAGGATTTTTAAGAGTCCTTTTCAAAGCTTCTTTTTCTTCAGCTTTTTCTTCTTCTCTATAAGAAGACTCATTTGATTCATATCCATCTATCATCATTGAATTATTTTGTAAATCTTCATCAACCTTGATACTTGCACTCTCAACAATCTTTCTCATTCTCTTGTTGTAGCATTGGTAAGCTTTGCTTCTACTAGAATATACAAGGAAGATACCTTCATCAAACCTTGCATCAAACTTTTCTAAGTTGTCTTCATCTCTTCTAATATAACATTTTCTTTCAAACACTCTAAAGTACTTAATAGTAGTAATCCTTCCATACCATAGCTCATAGGGAGTCTTTGTACTATTTTCTCTTGCTTGAACTCTGTTAAGTATATAAACAATAGTATGAATTAATTCTCTCCAGTTGACTTCTAGTAGATTTTCCTCTTTCATCATTGTTCTTGTAGCTTCTTGAATAGTCCTATTCTTCTTTTCAACTACTCGATTTCGTTGAGGATTCCTAGGGGTAAACACGTGTCTCTTTATGCCATGATTCTCATAAAATATGTTAAACTCATTGGAGGTGAACTTTCCACCTCTACTCAAACATTTATTTTTCATATCCATTTCATTCTCAACCAAAACTTTGAATTATTTAAACCTGTCTAGAGCTTTTTATTTTTCTTTGAGAAAAAAAATCCATGTCATTCTAGAATATCATCAATTAAAAGCATGAAATACCTATCACCTTGAAGACTTATTACTCTTGTAGGACCACAAAGATCTGTATGCACTAATTCTAATAGCCTGGTAGTTGATTGTTCTTTGAATTTGAAGCTTCTTCTTGCTTGCTTTCCAATTTCACATTCTTTACACATAGCATTAATAGGTTTTGTAATCTTTGGCAGATCTCTCACAGCTTGAACTAAACTTATCCTTACTAGGCTATAAAATTTGATGTGACATATTCTTCTATACCATAGCCAACTTTCATTAATCTGAGTCATAAAGTAGTGACCATTAGCACCCTTAAGCTGATAAAAAATTTCATATGTTCTTTTTCCAATAGCAACCATAGTTTTGGATCCTTTTCCGATCTCACATCCATCAACCTGAAACATAATATTGTATCCTTTGGTACACATTTTTCTAACACTCAAAAGGTTATGTCTCAAACCCTTAACAAAGTAAACATCATCAGTATTATTCTTGCCATCAAAATTGATAGAACCTTTTTCCACATATCTTAGCAAATGTATCATCACCAAATATAAGACATCCTCCATCATACTTTTCAAGTCTAACAAAATTACTCTTGTCATCGGTCATATGATTAGAGAATTGACTATCAATGATTCAATAGTTCTTCTCCTGTCTAGCATGAAAGGTAGATACAAAAGTAGCTTCAGTCTTATCCTTTGTCTTTGGAGGGATTTCCTTCACACATCTCTTAGAGTTAGTAGGAATATACACATATTTTAAAGCCATGAACAAGCATTCATCATCATCAAAAATTCTTGCATATTCTCTAAAATAATAATATTTCTTGATCATCTTACCTTTGTTCTCCTCATTTTTGTTATTCAAAGCTCTGTTTAGACATCTTGAAGCATAGTGACCTATATTTCCACAACTGAAAATTTTTAAAGGAATCTTACCATTGTACTTACCAGTACCATTCTTCAGTCTCCTTATAAAGTTGGCTTGTATATCATTAAGATCCTCCTAATTTGATTCCTTGTTCTCCTCTGATTTCTCAACCTTAATAGTAGTCTCAACGTTTGCACCACTATTTGTTCCAAATTCTCTCATTTCAAAAGTAGTTAAAGAACCATAAACCTGATCTCTGGTATATTGATTCAAATTTCCAAATTCTTTAATAGAAAACACTTTATGACTATAGGATTTGGGAAGAGTTCTGAGAATTTTCTTGACCTCTTCTAGTTCTTTGAGTTCATCACCAAGACCTCTAATGGAGATGACAACCTCATCTACCCTTTGCATATAGCTTGTAACATTTTCTTCTTCATACACCCGCAATTTCTCAAACATGATCTTCAAATTTTGCATCTTAGCTTCTTTGACCTTATCATATCCTTCATAAATTCTTTCCAACTTATCCCAAATTGCTTTAGTAGTTTTCATACTCATCACTTTTACTAATTTATAATTATTAAGACTACTTAAGAGAGCATACCTTGATTTACCATTGGTTTCATAGGCTTCAATCTCATTAGCAATACTTGGACCATTTTTAGGTTTAGTGTATCCATCCTTAATAGACTTCCAAACATCATATCCAAGGTAAAATAGAAAACTTTCCATCTTTTTCTTCCAAAATGCATAATCCATTCCATGAAATATAGGGATCTCTTTCTTGTGTGCCATCCTAGATCTACCTCAAGAAGTTAAGCTTTTATTCCAAGGAATCTTTCTCTAATACTAATTTTTGAATGAATAAGACAACTAAGAGGGGTGTTGAATCAGTTGTACCTTAAAACTTCAAAACCTTCATACACATTCAAATCCACATTAACAGACAATTAACCCTTAATCTATTATAATGATTTAGCATGAAAGGAAAATAACAAAAACTAAAAAAATCAACACCATGCACAAGAGAACACCACATTTACATGGAAAACTCATGATGGGAAAAATCGATTAGCTCATAATATAAAGTAATATCAACACTGAATACAATAGGGCTCACTACCAAAATATATAAGAAGATAGAGACAAATGTTATATAGATAAATCTATCTCAATGCAATAGAGAAATCCACCACAATGTCTCCAACACCTTCACAACTTGACTGGAGAATTATAGATACCTTCTAAGTCTAACTACATCTAGTAAAATAACACATGAAATATTGCACTGCACTTCTCAAATTCATACTCTTAACCCTTTGAAATTTGTATCATTCACATCTCTCTTGTCTATCTATCATCCCTCAACAAATAAATTCTTATTTATGCCATCCTCAACCTTGATTCTATTCTCCAAGGTTGGCTATGCACATTAATTGTGAAAAGTCAATTTAGGTCGACACCAAAACGCTTCCATGGAAAATATAAGTGAAAGTGGACCACACAATTCCTCCGCCATGCTACAACACACTTCTACAAATAATAAATATCCACCGCAATCAGTGTAAACACCAGGGTCGATCATTACCCATGTAAAAACCATTAAAATTTTAAGTGCACACTTCCTTTGATTCAACAACATCCTGCAAAAAATAAATGTCACCTAAACATAACCTATAATATTCCATAAACACCCTAAAATCCAACAAACTCCTTCGCAAAAACTTCTACCTAAAGAATGTACACACCTAGTACACTCAAACAACTCTACCATATACCGCAACTTAAGAAACTGACTTTCGAAGAACCAAACCTCAAACAACCTTGACTGGAGAAATATACCGACACCATAAACACACCTTAAAATCTGCAAGATCTAAAACCAAACTATGGAGAAATGTGAAGAAAATATATTTCTCCCAGACAACTCTGCAATACACTGTTTACACACTGGTAAACACAACTTCTTCTGTACAATGATCCAACACACCAAATTTTGAATATAACACCTATTATCAACATATCCAAAATGCACAAGAAGATCTTCAACCTAGAAGAAATGTTGAGCAACACCAAAACACTACTCTACAACCTAGAACAACACTGCAACACAATATTTCCTATTTTTATCAAATTTTCTCAAAATCACTTGAAAACCAAGCACCAAAGTCACATCCTCATCATTTTAATTATTTCCTTAACCATGGACAAAATCTTATCAAAGAAAAACTATACATCGACACTAGTAGCTTAATAATGACAACATAATGCAACAAATCAAAGCATAGATAATATCAACATACTCTTGCAATAATATCCCTCAATAATGATCTTCTTCCTCCTCATACAGTTGACACCAAAGACAACACAAGATCATTGACATCAATGAAAATTTCAATATTCTCATACTTGCAACATCTATTGTGAGGGGACTAAGGGTTGATGTAGTAGAGGTAGCCATAGTAGAGGTATTAGGTCTATCGAGAATAGGAGAAGAATTCTCTATCAAAGCAGATGCAATTGCCGCTAGAAATGAATTTTCATTACCAAGAGAGAATTTGGATTATTTTTCACAAGGTACAAAATTTATTTCTTTGCCTTGTCTTTGGGTCTTGGTCACTTCATATACTATTAAATATTTGACTTATGATGGAAGAAATTCATTGTTATATACTATGTATTTTAAGCTCCTCATTCATCTACGCCATTAGATATTGGTAAATGTACCAAATTTTATGTATAATTTTCTAAAAAGGATTTCATTAAAGTATTAGAGGAAAATGAGTCAATCTACTCTTTCCCATTTCTATTTAGTCACTTTACTTGTTAAAATAATTCTTAGGATTTAGTTTCCCAATTATCTTGGGAATATTTTCTAAATAGCAACAATTTTAACAACATTATTCCAAGACAAAATAAAAAAGGGGTTAAAGAATAGGAAATGGAAGAACCTCTTATAGATGAAAGTGAGGGATACATACCCTATGGTTCCCATACTACAACACCTAGCCACAACATAGAGGAACTTGAAGAGTAGAAACTATAGGAAACTCAACCTATAGTATCTACAGAGTAGCCCATAGCTGAAGAGGACACAAAAACCCTATATTCTAATAAAAGCCCTTCCAAGACAAACATAATGAAAGGTATGGCCTCTACTTCTAAACCATTGAAGAAGAAGAAACATCATACACCATCAAGAAGGTGATCACATCACCTAAGGAAAAGAGGACTTGTGAAATGTAAGGATAAAAAGAAAAAGATGTTATGATTGAGACTAATAGAGATTCTAACAAAAATATTCCTAATAGTGATACTACAACACCAATTTTGTAGACCCTGTATATGAGTAGTACTTATGAATCAAATTTAGAAAATATTTTAATGGCTAAAAAGAAGAAAAAACCTCTGGGAAGCCCTATTTCAAAAGGGTTTGTACACTCAGAGGAGGTAGGAGAAGTGTAATTTTTGAAAAAATAAGAATGTTTTTTGTTGGAAGAAAGAAATACAAGCAAGGAAATCCAAGAGGCTTTGTAAAGGATAAAACATTTAGAAGAGTAATTGAAATCATGAAAATAGAAGGAAAGTGAAAGGGATGCAAAGATTAGGGAGTTGGAAGAAAAACTCCAAAAATTTGAGCAAGGGTCAAGGTTAGAAGTGTCAGCACAACTTTCCATAGTTGGAAGGAGTGAAAAGGATAAAAAACCTAAGAGCTCAATTGGATATGTAAGAACACCCACTATTCCCATTGTTGTGACACTTGGTATTGAGTTGTGGAACAAAATAAAGGAGTTTTCCCCAAAAAAAAAAAAAGGATTGGAAAAAAGAGAAAATAGAATTACTATCCACACATGCCAGAGAAATTGAGAAGCAAGAGATAAAGATAAATAAATTGAAGGTAAAAATTGATGAATTGGTAGATAAGATAGTTCAGTTGATGAGGTGTAGACCTCCTACCAAGGTATACACTTTGTTCTTGCAAGAATTTTTTTGTGTTTTCAATTTAATCAAATAATCAGTGATCTTGTTGCTATGAATTCACACTTATTGTTTTTAGAAGTTTTCCATTGGTCTATTCTAGAGATGCAAGATTAGTTGTGTGAATTTTATTTGCACAACTTGATTCTTTCATATGAAACTATTTGGAACCCACTCATATCTGTGGGAGATGTTTATATTAGGGTTTTAGCTTCCTATATTAAGAATGAACATCAGAGGGGTCAACTAATGGAAGAATATCAAGAGAGAGATAAATCACTCCCTCTAAGTTGAGAGAAGAAGTGGAAAATCCAAATGCAATGGTAGACCAATGGATAGACCTCATAGAGAAGAGGGGAGTTGCAACAAAAATTATGGAATGTAGAGAATGGGACTACAAAATATTCAAGGGACTAGTAGTAGGAACAATTAGATGAACTTGACTTTGCTGAAATCATATGGAAAGTACTCACCCCAAAGCTTAAAAAGGAGCCTCATTTTATTTATAAATGTGTGGCAGTAATTGGAAGATCACACAAATACATTGTAACTACCTTTAGAAATGGAATTTCTTGGCTTCCTCTAAATTTTCATCCTCCTCTCCACTTGTTCCTCATAGTGGTCACACTAGATAGGAAGGAAGTGAGATAAAGATGCTACAACAAAGAATAGAAGATTGGAAAAGATCTTAGACCAACATGATTTCTATTTGAATCAAGTTAAAGGAGTGACCAGTGTTGTGGACTATAGAGGGACTACATTGTAGTATAACCTTCAACCTTAAAGCTTGCTTGAGGAAAAGTAAGAGCTTTAGTTGTTGGGAATGATGGGATTTATAATTGGCTAGTTTCCCATTACTATTTCATACTTTTTATCATTTCTTTTTGCAAATTTTTAAGACATTACCAAGACCTTTTATACCTTACATATACTTTAAAGAAATTTTAAGCATTTGGAAATGGAAACATATGTTAATATATGTATATATGAATTCACAAATGTCTATGAAATTTAGTATGATTTTAGGTTTAATTTATGATTATTGATAATGAGAATTCCCTAGAAAATAAAACTAGCATTTGTAGCAAAGACAACTGTCAACCCACAACAACAAGCTTCTGAACCTGTAGCATAAGGACTGCAGTTCATTGCAAAGAAGACAACCGATTGGGGCACAACACTTTCAAAGGAAGATAGAGATGATAATTTATTGATTAGTTCATGGATCACCTAGTAATATTCTTACCTGCCAATAAGACAACTAGGAGAAGAAGAAGTCTATTTTCAACAGGACTGAATTATGACATAACTATTTTGTTGAGCATATTTCTATTGTAAATGGTTAAGTTTGTTGGACATAGAATCCGTGTTTGACTTCTCTACTCCTATATCAAGTACTTAGTATTTTATGTTTTTAGACTCAGTCCTCTTTCTATTCTTGAGGAAGAGTTTACAAATGTTCATTAGTTTTTTTTCAAATCATGAATAATGGGACTCCCTCATATACCCTATAGTAGGATCCCCTTCTGAGGAGGAGATCTAGTAGTACTAGTAGTAGCAACAATATTATGTGAATATGTGTTATTGAACAAAGATCTTCAGCAAATTTCCTATTATATTTTGTGTAATAGTTATGTGTTAGAATGTAATAAAATAGAATTGATTTGATACAATGATTTGTTGAGTAAGTGGTTGACAAGATTTGGTGGAAGCAACAACTCAAGCAAGGGTTGCTTGAGGTATTGTTGAACCACTTTAATTTAGTTTGCTAAATTAGACTATGTATTGAGAATTTAAATGCATTAATATTTTAATTAAATGTTTCAAGTTTATGTGATTGTAAATAAATGTGTTACAATTCATGAACTAGATTATGTAGCTTAATTTTTTGTTTCATACTTTGTAGGATTAGTTAAGTTAGGACACTACAATTTAATAGTTAATGGTTGCAGTCTTAAGCATTAGGTATCTATAGCAGAAGGTAGTTACTTGTATTCTTGTACTTTGTTTTATGAATTAGTAATTTATTTTAATTTAAAGATTTTACTATATTTGCATGTGTTTATATGCCTATACTCAATTGATGTAGGATGTCCAGAATCTATGAATGCATATAATTTTTCAGCACAATCTAAATTGTTATGACTCATTGGTTGATGATTTAATGAAACCCACTTATGAATGATGAATTGTTTAGTTATGGATCCTAAGGTCCTATAAGTTGTGTGCATACCTAGTGGCACCAAGTTAATTAGGCATTAGGGAGGCTCCACACAGATGTGCCCACCAGAGCTTCAATTTCACCCAATAAAGTAGTAATTGTGTAACTTTACATAAAAGCTCAAAATATAAAAAAAAAAAAAAGCCAAAAGTGTAATTTTGAGGGTCAAATTATCAAATTTCAGTGTCAAAAAATTGTAAAATTAGGGTTATCAATTAAATATCAAACACACAAAAGTCAAAAATAGAAAATATTAAGCAACAAGAAATTGCACCCATCTAAGCTACAGATACACCATTCTATGCAACAAATGTGTCATTTAGTGCAACATATGTACTCAACTTCTCAACAATTGCACCCATTTTCTAGGAAGTTGTGACGTTTTGAAAATGATTGCACCAAACAACCTTGTAGCTTAAAAAAACACATAAAATCATGAAAAACAAGGTTAAATCAGGGACAAAGGTGTCCCATTAGGTGTGCCAAAATGTATGATCTAAAAATCTAACTATGAAACTAAAAAGTAAGCAATAATCAACAAGCATTCACAATCAAAAGATCATAACAATAGAAAAAATAACATAAACTAATTCAAACAAGATGTAAACCTGCAAACACTGAAACACACAATTCACCTTAGATCTCTCCTCTATTCACTTTGGAGAATGGTGTTGAAATATTTTCTCTTAGATTTTAATAAGCACAATAGCAATAAAGCACTGTAGTAATTTGAGTATAGTTTTGTTGCACGATCTGAGATGAAAAATGAGTGATAGGATGGTTGCATTTCCAGATTTTTGGTGAAATCGATCAAAGTTATTGAGATAAAAGGAAATACTAAAAAGGATCAATTATGGAGGATTGATGAGAGGATTTGATTGATTTTTAACTGACTGCATGATTTTAGATAAATGATTGCATGATTTTGTTAAGAGGATTGAATGGAGTGATAACTAGGACTAACATGTTAACATGATTAATTGTTCAATTAATTGATTTGATAGATTAGTGAACTCAAAGTGAGTGGGAGTGAAACAAAATTGATTGATTAGTGGATTGAGTTGATTTCTTAGTGAGTTGGTCTAGTTAAAGAGTGAAGTGAGAGTCAACCCTAGTTAACTAGCGAGGTGGAAATGCATGGAAAATGATAAATTGATTAATTATTAATGGTATGTGCAAAATAGATTAAATAAATAAAATAAATGATTTTAGTTATTTATTTGGAGAATGGATAAATTAAATAATTGGATAATTATTTAATTTTGAGAATTGGGGAATTAATTAAATAATAACAAATTATTCAATTAATGAAAGAATAATTAGTATATTAATTAAATAATCTAAATTATTTAATTAATAGAGGAAATTGATAAAATAGGTAATTTAATTAATGAAATTATTTAATTAAATGCAAAAGATAGATTGAGGGTACCTAATGATGGAAAATGATGGTATTTCGATAGGAATATGTTAGTCAAATTTAGGTGTTTATAGCTATAACATGGGTTTTGGTACAAAATATAATGCTCCAGGTTTCACCTAGACATTAATACATGATTTTTTTTGTTACAAATGTGACACCATCATGTCATGTTGCACACCTACATGCATAAGGTAACATGAAATTAAACAATAGCACACAAGGCATACAATAATCAAGACACCATGTATGGTGACACAAGATGAATTTACTTACCAAATGTAGAGCTTCCAAATAATTTTGTAACTTTTATAGAACTTGAAAGTTCCCATACAATTATATAGTTTGTAGAACATCATAACTCGTATACAATTATATTGTTTTATATAGATTTCAAGTTCCTTTGTAACTTTTTAGTTTTGTGAAACTTAAAATTTTCATTGCAATATAGTCCCTTCAATTGAAAGTGAACATGCTCAATACCTACAACCCTTCAACTTGAGGAACTTTAGATTTTATATGCAAGTTTATAATGCCTACTATTAAGTTTTGATTTCTACCAACACACTATATAATTTAATAGTTCACACTTATATTTGTAGATCCTATTGTAGACACCCAAATCTAACTAACATATTTCTTGGAAAACATCATCATTTTTCCATCATTAGGTTGTTGAAAAGCACAAGACAACTGAGAGGGGGGTGAATCAGTTGTCACCAATCACACAAATCTCAAACAATTATTAGCTCCACATCCACTTTAATCTATTATTAAGTATGAGCATGAAGTGAAAATAACATAAAGCAATATCAACACAAGTAACACCAAATTTATGTGGAAGACCCAATAAGGGAAAAACCACGGTGAGGATTAACTCACAATATAGAGTAATTGCAAAACCGATTACAAAGAGGCTCATTGCCAGAGGGCTCACAACCCAAGATAGGACTCACTATCTAGATAGGGCTCACTGTCCAAATGGGAGGCTCACTACCTACAAATACAAAAATATAGAAATAAGAATGTTACGTAGAGAATATTATCTCAATGCAACAGAAGATCCACCACAACAAATTCCACACATCTGTAGCTTTGATCAGAGAATTGCAGACACCATCAACTCATTGCTTTCAGGAGTCTAACACATTAAATTTCTCAATGCCTCAATTCACTTTCACACTATCTTCAAATATATCTTTCTTCTCACACAATTTTTGGCATACAATCCTTAACACTTTTCCTTGTATTTATACCATCTTCAATCTTAGAAACTTTCTCCAAGGTCGGCTACACAAACTTCATTTTACAAATTCAAATTAGGTCAGTAACTCAACATTCCTGTGATGGATGAGAATGAGAGCGAACCAAACCAACACTTAACTAGGACCCAAAACAACATCTTGGATCAATCACATGCTTGCTTAATTGATACTTATCCTTTGTATGACGTGCAAACACCAGGTCGGCCAAACCTAATGAAAACACCAATGAACTTTGAAGTGCACGCTTCCACAACAAGAAGATAACATGTAGACCACATAACATGCTTCACCATACACTGGAACACATCTTAGATTCCTTCAGATTCATCTGTAGCTACTGCAAAAACCTTTATACACAAAACACTTTCCATCAGTCTATCCAGACTGTACAAACACACATAGTAACTCTAAAACTAGTCTTCCAGATCACCAAACCACAAACACCTTTGATAGAGCATATATAACATCATTACAAGCCTTCTTCTAGATCCGCAAGACTAGAAACAAACCAACAAAAGACAGTGGAGCAGATACATTTCTCCCAGTCCATAGACAAACAGCTCTGCCAGACTAGTTCTCAAACTAGTGAACTCAAATTTTACTCTTCATCAGACCAAAAGCTATAATCCATGATATATCACCCAAGGATGTGCATAAAAAACACTTTAGATCCACACAAGCATAGGATCAACATAGAAAAAATGTGGAGCACATACCAGAGCACATTCTAAACACACACAATTTTGTCTTCACTATTTATTAATTTTCTCAAAAGAGAATTAGGGACAGTAACCCCCAACTTCTCCCCGAGATACTCAAAAGTATCCTTAGGAAGGGCCTTAGTAAATATATAAACAATCTGATCCTTTGTAGGCACATATTCCATCCTAACTTCATTCTCCAATACCTTCTCTCTCAAGAAATGATATCTGATAGACATATGCTTTGTCCTTGAATGCGTTACTGGATTCTTTGAAATATTTATTGCACTTGTGTTATCACAAAAGAAAGGGATAGGCTCATCACACATCACTCCTATATCCTTCAATGTTTGCTTCATCCACAATACCTATGTACAACAAGATGTTGCTACTATGTACTCAGCCTCTACAATGGATAAAGAAACTGAATCTTGTTTCTTGCTTAACCATGAAACCAACCTGCATCCAAGAAAGAATGCACCACCACTATACTCTTCCAATCATCTACACAACTATCCCAATCTGTATCAGTGTAAGCACTCAAAGATAAATTAGTATCCTTAGGATACCACAAACCATAATTTGGAGTGCCTTTTATATATCAACACAAACCATAAGTTGTCATATCAACACACCTACAACACCATAAAGATAGCTCCATGTACTCACAACATCTCTACAATATCTCAACTATACATGCACCACCTGCAATCACTTGTTTCTTTTATTTGCAACAACCTATATTGTGTTGACATCAATGAAAACATTAATGACAACACCACCTTACTCATTCATACTTACAACAATCTCCCCCTTTTTCATTGATGGAAACACATGACTCTCTCTCCCCGTTTGACATCAATGGAAAAGAACAAAAAAAATTACATAATTTTGATCACTCCCCCTTAGGAGTGCACCATGACAACACACATCTCATACTACAACAATGATACTTCCTACTCCCCATGAGGAGTAGACCCCATTCATCAGTCCAGAAAAATGATGAATTTGTAGATCCATTGGACTGATGCACCTCTATGTGTACCTAGTTCAAAGAATTAGGGGCAGTAACCCCCAACTTCTCCCTGAGATACTCAAAAGTATCCTTAGGAAGGGCCTTAGTAAATATATCAACAATCTGATCCTTTGTAGGAACATATTCCATCCTAACATCATTCTCCAATACCTTCTCTCTCAAGAAATGATATCTAATAGACATATGCTTTGTCCTTGAATGCGTTATTGGATTCTTTGAAATATGTATTGCACTTGTGTTATCACAGAAGAAAGGGATAGGCTCATCACACATCACTCCTATATCTTTCAATGTTTTCTTCATCCACAATACCTATGTACAACAAGATGTTGCTACTATGTACTCAACCTCTACAATGGATAAAGAAATTGAATCTTGTTTCTTGCTTAGCCATGAAACCAACCTGCATCCAAGAAAGAATGCACCACCACTGTACTCGTCCGATCAGCTACAGAACTAGCCCAATTTGTATCAGTGTAAGCACTCAAAGAGAAATTAGTATCCTTAGGATACCACAAACCATAATTTGGAGTGCCTTTTATATATCTGAATATCTTATTCACAGCTGTAGCATGTGTTTCTTTAGGTTCTGCTTGAAATTTGTTAACCAAACATATTGCATGCACGATATCCGGTCTAGTAGTAGTAATATATAATGGTCCACCAATCATAGATCTGTACATGCTCTTATTAACTTTAGGAGATTCATCATCCTTGCTCAGTTTGCATCTAGTCACCATAGGGGTACAAAACGGTTTGGAGTCAGCCATTCCAAAATTCTTTAGCAATTCTTTAACATACTTTGATTGTGAAATGAATATGCCCTTATTAGTTTGATTCACTTGAAGTCCAAGAAAGAAATTCAACTCACAAATAATAGACGTTTCAAACTCTTTTTGCATCTCCTCTACAAATCTCTCGGAAATACCCTCATTTCCTCCAAAGATAATATCATCAACATACACAACCACTATCAATATTTTGTTTCCTTCAACTTTGAAATAGAGATTACTGTCTGCGGAGTCTTTGTTGAACCTTTGTTGAGTCAAGTACCTGTCCAACCTTGCATACCATGCTTTGAGAGCATGTTTAAGTCCATAAAATTCCTTTTTCAACTTACAAACCATGTCTGATTGATCTAATAACTGAAATCTCTTTGATTGTTCCATGTATACCTCTTCTTCCAATTCTCCATTCAGAAATGCAGACTTAACATCCATCTAGTATACCTTGATATCTTTGTGAGCAAAAAATGCCAAAGACATCTGAATTGTCTCCATTCTTTCTGCCAGGGAAAATATCTCCTCAAAGTCTATTCCTTCAACTTGTGAATAACCTTTGCACACAAGCCTTCCTTTTTTTCTTACTACTTCACCATTCTCATTCAGCTTATTCCTAAATACCCACTTTGTACCAATTATGTTCTTTTTTAGCAGTATAGGAACCAACTCCCATGTTTGATTTTTCTCTATTTGTTGTAGTTCATCTTTCATTGCACTAACCCAATTTTCATCTTTTCATGCTTCACACACTGTTTTAGGTTCTATCTTGGAAAGTAAACACAAATTTACCCCAACAACCACCACTTTGCTTCTTGTCATTACACTTTTGCTTTCGTCTCCAATTATCTGTTCTCTAGATGATTTTTCTATACATATTTTGGAGTCTTAGGAGTAGGTTCTGAAGCTTCTTCTTCTTCAATATGTTCATCTTCTTCCTTATACTTATCTTGCTCTTTTCCATAGATAGGTTCATCTGGTTCAACTTCACTTATTTCAATTGATCTATGCATATCTTCATCAACTTTTACATTTGCACTATCAACAATCTTTCTCAATCTTTTATTGAAGCATCTATAAGTTTTGTTATTAGTTGAGTATCCAAGGAAAATACCTTAATCACATCTTGCATCAAACTTTCCTAGATTCTCATCATCTCTTTTAATATAACATTTGCTTCCAAACACCTTAAAGTACTTAACATTAGGAATTTTTCCATGCCACAGTTCACAAGGGGTCTTTGTGTTGTTACCTTTGATCTGAACTCTGTTAAGAATATAAACAATAGTGTGAATTTCTTCTCTCCAGTATACTTTAGGTACATTTTCCTCTTTCATCATAGTCCTTGCAGCTTCTTGAACAGTTTGGTTCTTTCTCTCAGCAACTCCATTCTGTTGAGGAGTTCTAGGAGCATAAAGATGCCTCTTTATACCATGCTCTTCACAAAACATATTAAACCCATTGGAGGTGAATTCTCCACCTCTGTCAAACCTTAAACATTTTATTTTTAGGTTCACTTCATTCTCTACCATATCCACGAATACCTTGAATCTATCTAGAGCTTGAGCTGTCTTCCTAAAAAAAATTACCCATGTCATTCTAGAATAATCATCAATTAGAAGAATAAAATACCTGTCACCATTAAGACTTCTTGTTCTTGTGGAACCACAGAGGTATGTATGAACCAATTCCAACATTCCAGTAGTTGGTTGTTCTTTTCCTTTAAAGCTGCATCTTGTTTGTTTTCCCAACTGACAACTTCTGGAAACAAGATTGGTAGGCTTTGTGATTTTAGGAAAATCCTTGATAGCTTTTCTTCAACTAATCTTGATCAGGTTTTCAAAGTTCAGATGTCCCATCCTCTAGTGCCATAGTGATGTAGAGCAAGGTGGAGGTTGTCAACAAATCATAATTAGAAAAAACTTTTCAATTTTGAAACCCTAACTTGGTGCTCTTCTCCCAAAACCTTCAATTCTCTTTGTAGTACTTGGAATAGGGTTTTTCCCACAAAAATTTTAGTGAAGAATTCCAACCCAAAATTGAATCAGCATTGTAGATACCCTTTATGCCACTTTGAAACATATCCAATTTGTAGATATGGTTGTTTGTAACAACACCCTCCAATTTTGACTGCTACGCAACAAATATGCCTAATTAGGCTTGTTTTCCAAAGCAAGTACAAGATAAACTCTCTCCTAATCACAAACCTTCACTCCAGGGATTCAATAATGTCACATGGGGTCTGAAAATATAGATTTTATCAACTAGAACATTCACCAAATCTTTTATCTACAAAACCTTATATCTACCTATCCTCTTAAGCCTAATACATAGAGATATTAGGCTAGGGCTTGATCAAACTTGGCCCTAACTCCATCCCCTACTCCTACAAACCATAAAAACATTAAAAACACCATAAATACTTCCATTCCACTTATTTATATAATTTTCCACCAGTGGAATGGTCCCCTAATTCATGTTTTCCCTATCAAACCCTCAAAACTAGGGTTTACTGATTGTTTTTAGTAAATTGGCTCTAACCCGCTTCAAACTTTATAAAAAAAATGAAATTACTTACAAAAGGAAGTTAACTCAGTCCACCATGAATTCCAATACAACTTAGCACATGTTTAGGCCATACGGAATTGTACAAACCCCTGTAGTAGCAAGAAATCAATATAAACACACAAAAATAAAGTTGTTCTTATTGTTTGGGAATCAAAATCATCTCCAGAAGAATGCCTCTAACATCCCAAGGCATATTTAAACTCTCACTAACAAAAACCAATGGTTCTAAACTATTTTTCAAACATCTAACTGTTCAACTTCCATATACACCAAAAATGCAAATGTTACTTATGCAACTTTGCAACTTTTTGCAAATCTTGACAACTTGAGTCAAAACTGAACCCACATGACTTCTAACATTAGACATGGTCTAAATAGGCCTTATTACAACCAAAAAAATGACTCAACATCCCAAAACCAACATTTGACCCTTATTTACAAAAAGACCCAGGTGCCCCTGCACCATACACCCGAGGATAATAAAATCTCAAGTTCCACTTGAGATCAAATCTTTAACTATTGTACCATGCTTCTTGATGTCTTCATCTATCATCTAGGTGAAATCATCCATTGGAAGGCCTTGCCACTTCACTAGGTACTCATTGTACACCTATGTCTTGTTCTTTTGGATTCTTTGGTATCCAAGATACATTCAACCTTCAATGGTTGACTAGGTGGTAAGTCCTTGATCCAATCTTCATCTAGAACCTCTAATGTACCTAAATTTGTACCTATAATCATAGATCCTTTAAAATGATATAGGTCAGAAACATTAAAAATTGGAGAGATAGCAACTCCAGGAGGGAGTTCTATCTCATATGCATTGGATCCAAATTTCTATACCACCCTACATGGTCCTATCTTCTTTATCTGTAGCTTTGAATACTTTCCTTTAGGTAGTCTTTCCTTCCTCAAATGAGCTAAGACCAAGTCCCCCACTTTGAAATGAACCTCTCCTTTTCAATTCTACATTTTGTTTATATTTTTCAACACTCTTTTGAAGGTTCTCTCTAACTTGCTAATGTATTTCTTTCATAGCCACTACAAACTCTTCTCCTTTAGAACTCCTCTCCATTCCACTCAAATCCATGAGATCAAACACTCCCCTAGGTTGCAATCCATACACAATATCAAATGGGCTTTTACCAACACTCCTATTCACAGTCATTATATGAAAACTCAGCTTGGGGAAGGATCAAATCCCATTGTGTTGAGTGTTCTTTTGTCAAGCATCTGAGGAGATTTCCAAGGCTTCTATTGAAAACTTCAGTCTTCCCATCTATTTGGGGATGATAGGCAGAGCTAAAGGTTAAGTTTTTTCCCAACTTCTTCGAAAGGGTTCTCTAAAAGTGTCCCACAAACTTACTGTCCCTATCAAAAATAATTGTCAATGGTAATCCATGGATCCTAACCACCTCCTTGAAAACACAACCCTACAATGTATGAGGCATCATTTGTACTTTTACATGGTATAAAACGTGCCATTTTGCTAAATCGGTCTACAACAACAAACACACTATCAAATCCTCTTTGATTTTTGGGCAACCCCAACACAAAATCCATGTTGATGGATTCCCATGGCCTATTTGGGAATAGAAATGGTTGATAAAGACCTGCATTTGTACTACAACCCTTGGCCTTTTGACAAACAACAAACTTTTCAACAAATTTTCTGATATCACTTTGCATCCTTGGCCAATAATAATACCTTCTACCTTACTTGCTCTAAATTTTTATCCACACCAAAGTGACCCCCTAAGCTACCACAATGATTTTCTTATAGATTAGTCCTCATATAACATTTGGGAATACACAATTGAGCCCCTTTAAACAATAAACCCTCTTGAAGCAGAAAATCAGAATACTCTTCATGAAAAGTGCCACTAAATTGACTATAAGTAGCATATATTTCTTTGAAATCATCATCCTCAGCATACATAGCTTTCAAATCATTAATCCCAACACTCTGCAATTGAACTTCTTGAATCAACAATGTCCTACTCAAAGCATCTGCCACCTTGCTTTACTACCCCTTTTTGTGTTTGATGGTGAAGGTGTAACTTTGTATGTACTCCACCCACTTCACATGTGTGTGGTTGAGTTTTTCTTGGTTGTTTAAGAACTATAAAGCATGATTGTCATTAAAAAAAAAACTCTTTAGGAAGGAGATAGTGTCTCTACTTCTTCAATGATTGCACCATGCATATAACTCCAAGTCATAAGAGGAATACTTTTTATTTGCCTCATTGAGCTTCTCACTGAAAGATGCAAGAGGCCTGCCCTCTTGGCTCAAGACTGCCCCAATTGCATACACACTTGCATCACATTCAATTATGAAAACTTTGTTAAAATTTGGAAATGCTAAGATAGGTTGTTGTGCTACCCTTTGTTTGAGATATTGAAAAAAAAAAACTGCCTCATTAGACCATACAAACCTTTTTCTTTTATCCCATTTTATTGTGTCAATTATTGGAGAGAGAATATGACTGAAATTCTTCACAAATTTTCTATAAAAGCTAGCTAGGTCATGAAAACTTCTTACCTCACTAACTAATGTAGGAGTAGGCCAATTGAGAATTGCTTCCACCTTGCTAGGGTCCATCTTAAAAGAACCTTTTGAGATCACAAAGCCAAGATAAACCAACTCCTCCTTCATGAATTCACATTTCTTCAAATTGACCATCAACTTTTCTTCATTTAATCTCTTCAAAACCAAATCTAGATGCTACAAGTGTTCCTCTTTAGTCTTACTAAACACAAGAATCTCATCCAAATAGACAACCACAAACTTACCTATGAATGGTTTCGGAACTTCATTCATTAGTCTCATAAAAGTGCTTGGTGCATTTGAAATCCCAAATGGCATAACAAGCCATTCATATAACCCCTCATTAGTTTTGAAGGCAGTTTTTCACTCATCCTCCTCTCTAATTCTGATTTGCTAGTAGCCACTTTTTAGGTCAATCTTAGAAAAATAACAAGCCCTTCCTAAACAATCCATCAAGTCTCCCATTCTTGGTATGGGGAACCTATACCTTATGGTTAGCTTGTTAATTTCCCTTGAGTTAGTGCACATTCTCCAATCTCCTCCTTTTTATGGTGCCAAAATGGTGGGAATAGCACATGGGCTAAGACTCTCCCTTATTAGGCCTTTATCAAGTAGCTCTTGAATTTGTTTCCTAATCTCTTCATTTTGTTGAGGATTCATTTTATATGCAACTTTATTGGGTAGGTTTTCTCCTGGTATAAAATCTATATGGTGGCTCACATCTCTTATTGATGGCAAAGAACTAGGGAGCTCATCTACTACAATGTCTTTGTACTTGTTCAACAAGGCTTGGACCTCTTTAGGCACATTTTCAACCTTTACTACTATCATGACAGATTTTGGTCTGATTACAATGGAATAACCTTGTTCACCCTCTTCTTTCATAGTTTTCAAGAACTCTTTTTCCCAACCAACATTACACTAGACCCAACTTGTGTATCTAAACCTTTCTCTTACAATGGAGTAAGGGTAAATGAAATCCCATCTTTTTCAATCACATAGGTATTATTTTTCCCATCATGTTTAGCTTTTTTATCATATTTCTAGGGTCTCCCTAAAATTATATGACAAACATCCATTGGGATTATGTCACACAATATCTTGTCTTTATACCCTCCCATATTGAATTCAACCCATGTTTTCTCATTAACCAGAACCTACAGTCCCTTATTCAACTGAGAGACCTTGTAGGGAGTGGGGTGTGGGATTCTTTTCATCTTCAACTTTTCAACCATCTCTAAAGAAACTAGATTATCTATGGAACCAGAATCAACAACTTTACACACCTTATCTTGAGATTTGCAGGTGATTCTAAATAGAGATTTTCTTTGTGGAGGATTTTTCACCACAGGAACTTTGAGTAATGTTCTCCTCATCATTAGAGATTCTCCAATTTTTGGAGCAGCATGCTAACATGGAGAGTTTACACTCTCATTATCTTCTTCTTGCACTAATTGTGTTCTCCTTTCACCACCATGTGGAGTAGAAGGTTGTTTCTCTAGACATTTCCATGCTTGATGGCCAAACTGATTGCATGGTAGCATCTTCCTGAGAATGTATTTAATCCTCTACCTTGTCCTTCAAATCTACCTCTACTATTTGATCTCCTACCTTTGAAACTGCCTCTTGATTTCGAGATCTGTTCTTGATTACCACTTGTTTCTCCTTGTGGTTTTTGGGACTATCCTCTTCCTCCAAATGTTCCTTTTCCCCTGAAGTTCTTTCCTCTTCCTCTACTTTGTTTCTCCTGCCTTCTCTTCAACTTTTCTTCTACCTTGACTGCCAATTGGAAGCATTCTTCCATCTTTTTAGAGGTGGTCAAACTTAGCTCATCCTATATATTGAACCTCAACACATTCATGTACCTTGCTACATTCTCCATCTCATCCTCAACATGACCAACTCTAATGCTTAATTTATGATGACATCCATTTCATTTTGTTTGAGGTTTTGTAGCCTTCTAAATGTCTGAATTGCATAATCATCAAGTAGAAATCGACTCTTGATTTTAGCTACCATTTTGTCCCATGAATTGATTTTTGATTTTCCCTTTTTCACCCTTTCTTCCTTCACATAATTCCACCAAGTTAAGGCAGGGCCTTTCAACTTTATTTTAGCAAATTTCACCTTTTGATCATCTGCTACCTCTTCATACTCAAAATAGTTATCAAATGCATCAATTCAACCTAACACTTCTTCACTATCCATCTTCCCACCATACATGGGTAAGTCCATCTTCACCTTAGGAGTGTCTCCTTTGATAGCTCTCAACAACTTAGCCATTCCCAATTCATAAGGTTCCAACTCATCATCACCTTAAAATCCTCCTTGAGGGTTTTCATTCTCACCCTCTTCCTCATCCTCTTGGTCACTTTGATATCTAGTGACTGCATCTCTCTTTTGGTTTGACTCCAGTGCTGCAAGTCTGGCTAGGACAACTTCTTGAGACTCCTTAACTTGTCTCAACTCCTTGGCATGCTTTTCCTTTAACTCTCTCACTTCTTTGGTCATTGGATTCTTTTTAGGAGGCATCTTTGTTTCCTTCAAACTTCAACCTCTCCCACTTATATACCACCACCTATGCTCTAATAAGAATTTGATGTAGAGAAAGGTGTAGGTTGTCAACAAATCATAATTAGAACAAACTTTGGAATTTTGAAACCCTAACTTGGTGCTCTTCTCCCAAAACCTTCAATTCTCCTTGTAGTACTTGGAACAAGGTTTTTTCCACAAAAATTTCAGTGAATACTTCCAACCCAAAATTGAATCACTATTTTAGATACCCTTTATGCCACTTTGAAACATATCAATTTGTAGATATGGTTGTTTTGTAAAAAAACCCTCCAATTTTGATTGCTACACAACAAATAGGCTTAATTAGGCTTGCTCTCCAAACAAAACTACAAGATAAACTCTCTCCTAATCACAAACCTTCACTCCAAGGCTTCAATCATGTCACATTTGGTCTAAAAATATATATTTTATCAACTGGAACATTCATCAAATCTTCTATCTACAAAACCTTATATCTACCTATCCTCCTAAGCCTAATACATAGAGATATTAGGCTAGGGATTGATCAAACTTGGCCCTAACTCCATCCCCTACTCCTGCAAACCCTAAAAAAATTTAAAACACCCTAACTAATTCCATTCCACCAATTTAGAGAATTTTCCACCAGTGGAATGGTCCCCTAATTCATGGTTTCCCTATCAAACCCTCAAAACTAGGGTTTGTTGACTATTTTTCAGTAAATTGGCTCTAACCCACTTCAAAATTTATGAAAACAAATGAAATTACTTACAAAATGAAGTTAACTCAGTCCACCATGAATTCCAATTCAAATTAGCACATGTTCAGGCCCTACAGAATCGTGCAAACCCCTGTAGCAGCAAGAAATCAATATAAACACACATAAAACATAGTTGTTCTTATTTTTTGAGCATCAAAATCATCTCTAGAAGAATGCCTTGAAACATACCAAGGAATATTTAAACTCTTACTAACCAAAACCAATAGTTCCAAACTATTTTTCAAACATTTGACTGTTCAACTTTCATATACACCAAAAATGAAAATGTTGCTTATGCAACTTTGCAACTTTTTGTAAATCTTGACAACTTGACTCAAAATTGACCCCACATGACTTCTAACATTAGACATGGTCTAAATAAACCTTATTACAACCAAAAAAATGAATCAACATCCCAAGACCAACATTTGACCCTTATTTACAAAAAGACCTAGCTGTCCCTACACCACATAGCCAACTTTCAGTAACTTAAGACACAAAACATTGACGATCAACACCCTTAAGTTGATGAATATTTCCATATGTTCTTCCTGTAGCTACCACAGTTTTGAACCCTTTTTTGATGTCACAAGTATTATCCTGAAACACAAGCTTAAATCCTTTGCTACACATTTGTCGAACACTCAAGAGATTATGCCTTAAGCCCTTAACATAATAGAAATCATCAGTATTTTGTTTTCCACCAAAACTAATTGTTCCTTTTCCAACAATATTTGCACCAGAATCATCTCCAAACATGGCTAATCCTCCATCATAATTTTCAAGTTTAGTAAACTTACTTTGTCTCTGGTCATGTGATTTGAGTCACCATTGTCAATTACCCAATAATCTTTGTCTTGTCTAGCATGAAAGGCAGTAACTAGAGTACCTTCCATCTCTTTCTCCTTGTTTTTTGGACCACATTCCTTTGCACATATCCGATGGTTAGTAGACACTGATTTATTCTGTAAGGCTAGAAATAAGCATTCATCATATCAACCTCAATATCAGATTCATCATAAGAAATTCTAGCATCTTCTCTAACATAATACAATTTCTTGAACTTTTTGTCCTTTTTGTCTTTATTGTCTCTGCTCTTCTTATGTATGGCTCTATTTGGACATCTTGAAGCATAGTGACCAATATTTCCACAACTGAAACATTTAAAAGGTAACATACCTTTGTACTTGTCAGCACCTTTCTTCAGCTTCCTTGTAAAATTTGCTTCCAACTCCTCTAAACTATTACCATCTGGATCATCTTTTGTCTTTGTGGATTTGAAGGTTGTTTCTATTTTCTCCTTTTCTTTTCCAATTTTTCTCATTTCAAATGCGGTCAAGGTGCCAAATAGTTGTTCTTTAGTGAATTTATTTGGATCATAAACTTCCTCAATAGCTAAGACCTTGTCACTGTAGCTCTCTGGTAAGGTCATCAAAATCTTCTTCATTACATCTTCATCTGTCAGAGTGCCACCTTGATTTTTGACTTCATTTACTGCAATATCAACCCTCTGAAAGTAGCTTGCAATGTCTTCACCTTCTTCCATTTTTAAGTTCTCATATATGCGCTTAGTTGTTAACTTCTTTGATAATTTGACTCTATCATTTCCTTCATAGATATCTTTCAACTTTTCCCAAACTTCATAAGTGCCTAATGAAATAACTTTTGTCAGCTCAGTCTTAGATAAAGCACTGTAGATAGGATACCTTGCTTTCTCGTTCTCTTCATAGGTAGAAATCTCATATGTAGAAGAAGAACCATTTGCTGGGTCAACATATTTTATTTCAATAGCTTTCGAAGTCTTGTAACCAAGAGAGATCTGGAAACCTCTCATCTGCACTTTCCAAAAATTGTAGTCAGATCCATCAAACATAGGGATTGTCAATTTGTGCACCATCAGATCTACCTCAAGCAGTTAAGCTCTTCTTTGAGGAACCAAAGCTCTGATACCAATTGTTGAAATGCACAAGACAACTAAGAGAGGGGTGAATCAGTTGTCATCAATCACACAAATCTCAAACAATTATTAGCTCCACATCCACTTTAATTTTTTATTAAGTATGAGCATGAAGTGAAAATAATAGAAAGAAATATCAACACAAGAAACATTAAATTTACATGGAAAACCCAATAAGGGAAAAACCACGATGAGGATTAACTCACAATATAGAGTAATTGAAAAATTGATTACAAAGAGGCTCACTGCCAGAGAGCTGCCTACAAATATAGAAAGATAGAAATAAGAATGTTACATAGAGATTATTATCTCAATGCAATAGAAGATCCACCACAACAACTTCCACACATCTGCAGCCATGATCAGAAAATTGTAGACATCATCATCTCACTGCTTTCAGGAGTCTAACACATTAAAAGTTCTTGCTGCCTCAATTCACTTTCACATTATCTTTGCATCTATCTTGCTTCTCACACTTGTGGCATACAATCCTTAATACTTTTGCCATGCATTTATACCATCTTCAACCTTAGAAACTTTCTCCAAGGTTGACTACACAAGCTTCATTTTACAAATTCAAATTAGGTCAAAAACTCAAAATTCCCATGGTGGATGAGAATGAGAGTGAACCAAACCAACACTTAACTAGGACCCAAAAAAAAATCTTGGATCAATCACACACTTCCTTAATTGACACTTATCCTTCATATAACGTGTAAACACTAGGTCAACCAAACCTAATGAAAACACCAATGAACTTTGAAGTACACGCTTCTGCAACAAGAAGATAACATGTGGACCACATAACACACTTCACCATAAACTAGAACACATCTTAGATGCCCTCAAATTCATTTGTAGCTACTGTAACAAACTTTATACACAACACTTTCCATCAGTCCATCCAAATTGTACAAACACACATAGTAACTCTAAAACTAGTCTTTTAGAGCACCAAACCATGAACACCTTTGATAGAGCACAAATAACATCATTACAAGCCTTCTTCCAGATCTGCAAGACCAAAAAAAAACTAGTAGAGGAATTTGGAGTAGATACATTTCTCCCAGTCCATAGAAAAACAACTCTACCAGACCAATTCTCAAACCGATGAACTCAACTTTCACTCTTCATTAGACTAGAAGCTATAATCTAGGATTATCACCCAAGGATGCCCATAAACAACACTTCAAATCCCCACAAGCATAGGATCAACACAGAAGAAATGTGGAGCACATACCGGAGCACATTCTGAACACACACAATTTTTTCTTCACTATTTATTAATTTTCTCAAAAACACTTGGTAAGTCATCATATCAACACACCTGCAACACCATAAAGATAGCTCCATTTAATCATAACATCTCTATAGTATCTCAGCTATACATGCACCAACTGTAATCACTTGTTTCCTTTCTTTGCAACAACCTATACTGTGTTGACATCAATGATAGCATTAATGACAACACCACCATATTCGTTCATACTTGCAACATAGGTATCCTCATATTTCCTTCTACATTTAATTAAATGATTTCATTATTTAATTAAATTAACATTATTTCCCCTCCATCCTAGATAATTTAATAGTTTTCAATTATTTAATTATTTAAAATTTGGATTCTCCTTCTATTTCTACTTTAATTAAATCACATTTTTCAACATTTTTCCACTATTAATTAAATCATTTTAATTATTTAATTAATTTATTAAATTTGTTCCCCTCTGCCAAATTGATTAAATAGTTTGCAATTATTTAGTTAATTTATTTCAACATTATCTCTTTCCAAAATCACATTAATTGAATATTTATTTAATTAATATTAATTATTCTTCTCAACTTTATCTTCTTATAAAATAAATAAAATTATTTTATCTATTTATTTCCCCTTTGCACATGTAATTAATAATTTACTTGTTTAATTATTTATTAGTTACCCATGCATTTCCACCTCACCAATCAACTCCCACTCATTTTTAGATCACTTATCAATAAAATCAATCTTTTGTCCAATCTATCATGTTTGACTTACAATCACTCACATTTATCTAATTAATAAAATCTTCTTAACCAATCTATGCACTCAATTCAGTGAAATCATGTAGTCAATTAACTATCCATCAATTCCTCTCATGGATTTTCATCTATTGGTCTACTTAGTCTCTCATCAGATCTCAACCATTGATTGATATCAACAAATCCATAAAACAAACCTATCATTCATCTATTACATCTCTCTCATTCTATCAAGAAATATATACTCGTATTATATCAAAGTTTTTATGCAAAAATATGAGAGAAATCAATCACTACACTTTTCTCCAAGTGTAAAGAGGAGAACAATAGAGCTAAGCTACGAAAATCATGCAGGTTTGTAGTATCTATTTTATTGATTTTTCCTTATGCTTCATTGGTGTGATCTCTTTTGAATTTGATTTTGAACTACTTTATTTTTGTTTGTTATTCAATTTCATAGTCACTTTCTAGGTCATAAATTTTGGCATGCTCAATGGGACCCTGAAGTCTTTGAATTTAACATTTTTCTAAGATTTTTTCATATTTTGAGTAGTTATATTGGCACATTTGTTCCCAAATTGGTGTATTTTTTAATAAATTTGGTGCATCTATGTTTGGGTTTGGTACATTTATTCCATAGAATGACATATTTGATCATAATTCAAAGTATTTGTCAACCATTTGGTACATTTGATCTATGTGCTCTTTGCTTGTAGGTCAAATTTACCAAAATTGTGTATTTGATGCTAGAATTGTTTAATTATTTCTAGAATTATGCAATTGTTTCTAGAGTTGTGTAATTGTTTCTAGAATTATGTAATTATTTCTAGAGTTATGCAATTGTTTCTAAAATTGTGTAATTATTTCAAGAATTGCACAATTATTTTTGAGGCTAGAATTACAAGTATAATTTATATTTCTAATCATTTTTGTCTATTTTGGCACATTTGTCACTTTTTGTTACGCAATTGTCTTAGGATTTTATGCAATTATGTTATATAGTTGAGTTATTATTCTAAGTATTTGGATTAGGTTTTCTTGGTTACGATATAATTTGTGTAGTGGCATTTTCATGGGAAAAAGATCAAAACCTTAAAACTATTGATGTAATTTTTTTTTTTGAAAACTATTGATGTATTACTTGCAGGGTTTTGTGCGTTTGATTCATTTTTCTAAAATAGTTCACACTTCATTTCATTAAGGTAAAAGAAATTATTTGTTGTGTCTGGTGGAGTCTTGGGTACATATGCTCTCCCCTCATGCCTAGTAAAAACTTGGGGGTCAAAAATCCTTTGATTTCATATCATTTTTCTTTTACCCAAGGAAGTGATATATGTGTATTTTATCCCCTTGTGCTTGGTGTGAACTTGGGGATCCAAAATAATATCAGTTTTCTTCTTTTTTAATTTAGTAAGAGGAATGCTTGGGAACTTCATCACTCCAAGGGTGACCTCAATCACATTTTTGGGATGGGTATAGAAAGGGAGGAGAATGAAATTTGTACCCCAAGGTGTGGCCAACATCATTGGAGCCAAGCCACATGACCCTTGGTCCACCAAGACATGTTAGGTGAAGAGAATGGAGGAGACCCCTTCAATCTCAAGCATTACAAACAAGCTCACTATTCACTAATTCCATTATGAACCTTGTTATTTAGAAGCATTAATACCAACAAAATTTAGTGCTAGTGGCATGTAGTATACAACATCATACATAAAATTACCCAACGTGTACCATCCTAGAGTGAGATAGAATTATTTTGAGGGTGTAAAATCCTTCAAGGGAAGGAGGAAGATGAGACCTAGCTATCCCCATTTAAGAGTATGTATATTGTGCTTGGTGTTTCTTTCATATGATTGACTAGTGACACCATTCTACCTATTACCTTGGAAATATAAAATAGATATTCTATATTTTTGATTGATTCTACTTGTTCTTTCCAAAAGTCTTACAAAACTATTAAAAAATATCAAGAATATCTAAAATTGTCAAAATTTCTAAAAAAAATTCATAGAATAACATAATAGAATTATCAAAATCCATAATTATTTATATATCCTCTATCATAATTGTTAATACTTTTACACATTTGACTAAACACAAAATTAAAAAAACTACTTTTCTTCCTAAAATTATTCACTTGTTCTATTATGGTGTAATTTCCCTTAAAACTACACAATTTTTACTTGAAACTATGTATATGTGCTTAGAATACACATTTTTTGCCTAAAACTACGCATATGTGCCTAGAATCTTCACAAATGTTACCTAAAACTACACATATCTCTGTGA
The DNA here is from genome assembly GCA_007258455.2 of Sequoia sempervirens. Taxonomy (NCBI): domain Eukaryota; kingdom Viridiplantae; phylum Streptophyta; class Pinopsida; order Cupressales; family Cupressaceae; genus Sequoia; species Sequoia sempervirens. Next base: position 2,902 of record VDFB02021454.1, on the reverse strand, counting down.
AAATCAAACAAAAAATATTTAAAATGATCTTTTTATGTAGAATTACGTAATTGAACCTATGTGTTGCATAATTGTTAAATCATGTAGTGCATCTGTTAAGTCTTGCGGCACAACTATCTTACTTTGGCGTAATTGTTTCACCTTGTGGTGCATTTGTTCCATTCTATGGTGCAATTATTACATTATATGGTGCATTTGTCTTACCTTGTGGTGCAATTGTCCCTATATATAGAATAATTGATTTTGTTTTAAAAACCAAGTTGTCATCAATTTTACATAGAATCACACATCTAAACCTCTACCTAGCGTAATTGTTCTATCCTAAGGTGTAATTATACATTATTTCAATATAATTATTCTATCATCTAGAGTGCTTACTATCATCGTATCTCATAACTCCTATAAATATACCTATAGCAAACAAGTATAATATCTAATAGGATACACAAATAGACCTAAGGCACCCCAACTGATTCCATCATCAAAATATTGGGTCAAACTCCATGAATTATACAATTCATTACTACCCCAATTTGGTAAGGGCATAACTCCTAGCTCAGTGGTAGAAATTATGACTTATTTACTTAGTTGGAAAGATCTCCAAAATCTCTAATTTCAATCCTATTTCAACATATCGACGGTAGCCTTGACCCTAAAATTCCACTTCGAAGGCCTCCAAAATTTTGATTTATTAAAACATAGAAAATGCAAAAAAATAATTTTCATATTTTTTTTAATTTTACTTGTGCCAACACCATCCAAATGCTTCTAAATTACTACCAAACCATCACTTATCCAAATTTATCATCCCACACATCATTCATCGAGGTCTTGATACTTGATCTCTACATAGAAATCTCATGGAGTCCAATCAAAGTGAGTTAAACATTACGATGTAATCATAGGTGATTATCAACATGAGTTTGACATGCCTTCTTTGGTCAGCCTAAATGCTTACCAAACCACACTACCATCCTCATTAGGGGTTATGTCTACTTTAGAAGACATCACAAATAATACTTCATCCTAGACCTTAGGGAAATGAGCTTCAACAACATCATAACACAAACCAATTTCTCCTCACCACCTTCCATGGTATAAGATAACAACTTCATACAACCTAATAATGACCCTACCATCCAAACTACTAAAAACACCTCCATGTATTCCCCACACTCATCTAATATCACACCTCAACAAATTGTAATTATTATCCCATAATTAATCATACCCACTAATTCCACACAAGTATCATTACCTACCATGCCCACTTAAGCTCCCACATACACCATGCAAATAACCAATCCATTATATAACAAAAAATGTATTATTACTATCACTCCCACTTCAATAACTAATCTACAAATATTATCACAACCATCTCACATCACACAAGTATATTCTCCCAACTTTCATGCAAATGGAAACACCATTCAACATCAAAACACTCTCAACAATATATTATATCAACAAAATATTCCATTTAATAACTCTAACATCTCCACTTCTATAACCAACACCTAATGAACCTCCATATGTAACCCATAATTCTTAACCACTTGCATCTAATATTCATCCTTACATACCTAACAACCTTAACACCACCTACCAAAACTAGAATCCCACATCACAATACCCACAGCCTATCACCTCAAATCCAAATTAAAATAGAAACCCATCTAACAAAAACATCTATAAAAATAACCCCTCTCAAAACATCATGACCTCTCAATAACACATCAATCCACCAAACTACCTTCATCTAAACTACAACATAAACCCTTCTAACCACAACATTCATCAACAATACCCAACTCAAAATATAACAAATCCTCAACAATAATTCACCACATCAAACCACTTTACTAACTTCAACACATCCACTCATCCCTACATCACCAAATTTCCCTAAAGTTCAATTATTATCACACCCCTATCTAGTTATAACACCATCAACATACCCACTTTCATGCACTCGAATGATTTGGCTCTAAAAGTTCAAGATCTACAACAAGAAGTTTTGAACATCCAAATGGGACCAATGAAGAAGAGATACATACTAGAGGACATATGCCCATATCCTTTTGACAAGACTATACCCATGCCACCCTTTCCACAGAATTTTTAGATGCCTAAATTTGGCAAGTACAAAGGAAAGGGAGACCTAGTGCAGGGGCACCAAGGTATTTCATGTAAATGTGGTCATGGGTTAGGTTTTAGGAGTTTTAGGAGTTTTTTTTTGCAAATAAGGTCATTATAGGCCATTTATAGTGTAATTTGAGGTTTAGTGATTCATTTTGTTGAAAGTGTTTAGTTATACACATTTTGTCAAAAAGTTGTCATTTTATGCAAAAGTGCAAAATTGTTAAAAGTTGTAAAAGTGGGAAAAATGTGCAAATTTGGAAGGCCAAAGGTCAGATGACTCAAAAGGAATTGAGTTTTTTTGTTTTAGGAGGTAAAAGGCATAAATATGTGGAAAATACTTGATGTAAAGCTCTCTTGGTGATTTAGAAGAAAAAACTAATAAGATATCTCTTCTTTTTCTAAATTTATGTGTAAAACTCTTTGTTTCTAGCCTGGTACAGTCCCATACAGAAGCAAGTTGATTCAAAAACTTGTGAACCTGATAGAGGCATGAGTTAACTTCTAATTTCATCTAGTTTGAGTATCTAATATTGAATTTGGTGAGAATTTGAATCAATTTCTGTGACTGCGAGTGGATACCCTATTTTAAGGGTTTGATTGTGAAAAATGACTAAATAAGCTAGTCCACCCATTGTTTATTTCTATAACTTGGTGGAATTTCTCATTAAGGTGTAGGATTAGTGTGTACATGGTTTCAAGATCAGGGGAGGCTGACTAAGTGATTTTCTATGATGCCCTAGTTGGCAATTTTGGGTAT
>VDFB02021453.1:0-26520 GCA_007258455.2 Sequoia sempervirens | reverse complement strand
TAATGCTTGTTAGGCACCCCTGGTTCTCCTAGCCAACCCTACTATCATCTCCATTTCCCTAACCAAGCCAATCTTGGTGCTCTCTTTGCCATTCTCTCCTTAGCCCTTAATCTTCCTAAAGGCTAACTAATTCTCCAACCTTCACTAATACGATGCAGGGGTGTGTGATGTCTCCCATAGCTTCAAGATCATTCCCCTAGGGTTCTTGGTCATCCACCAATCTCCAATTCTCCATCGCTCTCACCAAACCCTCTTCTAGGGTTAGAAAAGGCTACAAGCCCTAGAGCCCCAATTAGGTCTCCTAACCCGAGAAAAGTGGAAAGTATGCCCAAATTCTCCAAATGAACCCAAATCTTTTCTTGGGTTTCGTGGTACCCTTGCCCACACCTTGAATATTTTTGGGGTTTGGAGCCTCCACTGTCCGTACACTACTCCAACCCCTAACTTAGCAAATTTAGGCTTGTTTTAAGCCAGTTTCTGACCTCCTTGAGAAAAGTTAGTTTGTTTGCCACTTCCTAATCTATGTTAAGCCTCCTTCTTGTTACCAAGCCTCTGCAAGGCAATCCTCATCCACTCCACACCATGGTTCACCAAGAGATTGGCACCCCTACAACCTTAGTGCTCTGCACTCTTTGATTGTCCTAGTCGGGCACTGTCAAACTCGCCTAGGAACAGTCTTTTGCCATGGATTCCTAACTCCTAAGGACTCCTACCTCTACCTTATGTAAAAACATGGAGTCTAGCCTCTTTTTCCAAGAACCCATACACTAGGTACAGGGGAAACACGGTCTAGAGCTCCATTTTTTCCGGTCTGACAGTTAGAACAAAAATTGCAAGAAATGAATTAACCTAACAAAACAAATGCTTGAACCGATGCAACCAGCTAACTACTGAACTAAGCAATGCCTGAAAAGAAATTACACTACCTACCCTACTCTCAACATCTGATCAAACCATCAATGCATAAATCCAAAACCATAAACCAGAAGACGTTCTTCAATATCACAGTCTTAATTGCACTCCATGAAATTATTACAACTCAAAAACCAACCAACCCTACTCTCAGCTCGAGCAACTCCTTATAACTCCTCTCCAAGGTAGTTACCAATCCCTTGGGTCGGAAATTTCCATAATCAAGTGGCAAAAGGTGCAAAATGTCCCATTTTGCCACCTTTGCCAATTATTGCTAACTCCTAAACAACTAAGAAACATGAGTTACAACCTCCCTCCTGATCACTCCTAATCAAAACAAGAAAACACTCTAACTCAAATTCCAATGGTCAACATGACCTTAAAGCATTAAAACCACAACATTTCATCCTAGGCTCACAAATTTTCCTAGTGCTACCTAATGCTTCCTAGGTGCTCCTACACCACATAGACTTTATTAGTGGACTACCCATAATTACTTCTTTAAGAATGATTTATTTTTGTTGTTGTATGTCATCTTTCTAAGATGTCTATTTTATTCCACGAAACAAAACTATTGATGCGTCTAAAACTATGTATTTTTCAAGCATATATGATGTTACTTTGGCTTTAAAATCACAATTGTTTCTAATTGTGTCTCCTAATTTCTTTCAATTTTGCAAAACTTTGTAGAATCCTTTAGGCTATCAGTTGATATTTTTTATATCCTTTCATTGGAAAACTAATGGTCAAACTGAAGTAGTTAATCTCTTCCTGCTTCATCCTCTTCTCATCTATCATCAATTAAATAAGCATTGGGACACATATTTCCATACATTCAAACTACCTAGATTAGAGTTATCCATGTATCTATAGGACATTCTCCATTGGAGGTCTACTATGTGTATGAACACCTTGCTCTCTATGATATTCTAGTAGGGTTCATCTCGTGAACAAATGGACCAAGATAAGACACTTTTTCCATTTGAGGTCCACTATGGGTATGAACACCTTACTCCCTATGAGATTCTAGTAGCTCTTCTAATAGGTTTATCTCATGAATAAATGGAGCAAGATAAGACACATTATCTAGTTGAGGTCTTCCATGGGTATGAACACCTTGCATCCTATGAAATTTTAGTAGGTCTTCCCATAGGTTCATCTCATCAACAAATGGAGGAAGACAAAGACAACATCTACCAATTTATTAACTAATCAGACAAATTTTCTACCTTTGTTTGTACTTTAGAAATGATAAATTTTTCAAAAAAATAAATGATCTACATACTTGTAATCTCACAATGCTACTTATTTGTTCACGGTCCAAATATTGGAAGAAAATATACTCATCAATATGATTTATGAACTCAAGTCGGAAGGTGGCATGTGTTGCTTCAATATAAAATAAGAATCCTATTGACTGTCCTACCGGGCAGGGCTACAAGGCTTAAAAGGGTAAAGAGGCCTAAAGCTTAGATCGATGAGAAAATGGAGTTTCCTAAGTGAAAATTAGGGTGTTAAGTTTTGGTTTGGTCCTATTTGACATGATCTAAGTGGTTACAAACCCTCTTGGTTGTGAGATTACAAGAACCCTAGGTGAGTTGGGTCTTTTCCTTGAAGGAATAGTGGATTGGAAAGGTCCACTTAAAGAGTATTTGAGAGAGTTGTGCTAATTTGGTGGTTTGATCATCTAGTTAAACATCTAAAGAAGCTTCCTCTACTCACTCTCAATCACTTATTCCTACATAGTTCACTATCCTTGGTCTGTCAATCACTTAATGTATTCTTTCCATGTCACAAAACAAGAATCTTCTATCATGAACAAGGTTGTAGTATGAAGGCCTGTAGCATACTCTGGGATCTACTCATTTCCTATCAAATTGCCCCATAATAACCCTTGTTATTTTTGTGATGGACATAAGCTAATGCATTATTCTTCAATTGTGACAAAACCTTTATGGAGTTACCCTCTCAAATGACACATGAATGCATAAATTTGAGAGGAAGATAGTAAGTTGAATGAATGTAAGTAGAGAAATTTTTGCATACTTGCAGATGGTACAAAATTTCATGGTTAAGTGGAAGCCTCCCATCAACAAAAAGATCAAAATATCTGTGTATATATCTCAATCGAGCCTCTAAACCCTGTGAGTCACAATTTTTCCACTAACCCGTTATGCACAAAAGTAAAATTTTAGAGTTATGTCATCACTAAAAACAAAAGAAACAGAGCTTTGAAACCAAATCCACACACAACACAATGTGGTATTCATAAAATCTATACAAACAAATCCAAACTCAGAACATTGAATGGAAACAATTTGAAATTATGATGAGAGTGATTCGCTTTACTCAATCGAGGCACATTTTCACAATAATGGGTTCTTCATAAACATCTCAGAGGGGGTTCAATAGTAAAGAGATTGATGATATATAGAGAATTAAAAGGATGCTTGTATGTAGTTGGATTGAGCTTCTCTTTGTTTTGAGAATAGTTTAATATTCTCTACTTAACAAGGCCAACCACGTGACGATGGAAGCTCATTTGGCCCCTCCCCCCCCTCACATCACTCTCAATTCCCCATACCCAATCGTATAACATTAATCATTCATTCATCCATTAATAAAATATAACATTCATTCATTAACATATAACATTCATTCATTCAATTGTTACATATTATCAAAAATATGGTTGTCATAATATGATTACAATCACTTCTTTTTTTGTTTCTTTAATTTTGAAGCTAAAAAAAGTTGAAGTGGAGTATCATTTTCTAAATCATCTGTCCCCCTTCAGTTGTTCTTCCCTCTGCTCATGATCTTAATGTACGCCTAGTCGTGTACTGATCACGACGTGGAGGCCACTTCAAGGGGGGTTCTATTGCAATAACAAAGAAATGTTAAATTGATATGTTTTGTTATTATTGTTACAAGTATTTTATTAATTAAAATAACATTAGAGGTGTGCTCTTTACCTAATGGGGCCACATCATGTTCTTGATCTTGTAGTATAGCCTCATGCTCAACATGTTGAACACCCTCTAAATCCTGATTTGGAGTTGAAACACAAAAGGTTACATTAATAAATCCTGATCATGCTAAACATGTTGATCATGCTCTACATGCTCTAAAGTTGAGACATGAAAGGTTACATTAATTAATACACCAATTTAAATTAAAGATGTTTAATTGTATTAATCCATACTACGTTTTGCATAGCACATGAATACATCCAGTACCGGGATGCACACCATGACCTTCATCTGCAAGTTGTGCTCCACCCTCACTAGGTTGCATTCCAATGTCAAGTGCAATATTATCATTGTATGTCTATTTAAAACAAATAGGAACATAATTACTTTATGGTGGAAATTAATATTGAATAGATTGCACAAGTATTCAATTTTAAATAAATTTATTGATTTTATTTACCTGTGTGTCGGATGCAGTGGAAGATTGTGTTTGCCCAGTCAAGACTCTAAGGCGTTCAGCCATGGCTTCATAGCCATGCTAGAAGGAAATCTTCATTTCCTCTTCTGTGGGCGCTCTATTGAATTTAGAGCCTTGCATTTTTGCATAATATCGTGAATTTTGCTTCTATGGTGTGATGAAACCAAAATTGTTTGCAATTTATTATTTGGATGCAATATTTCATTTATTGATACTTACAATTCTTGTGGCTAATTTCATATAACCACCAGAGCCAAGTTTTTGTTGCCCGTGTTTTTCTAGTCTTTCCTTTGTTGTCTTCGATGTGTCGGGCAGCCTATGAAAAGTTTGAAATATGTTATATTATGTAAAAATAAAGATTAATTAGTATATAATTACATTTTTTATAGTATCACATACCTTCCTTGGCCCGGTGGTGTCGTTCCTTTTTTTCTTTTCAGCCTTCTCCTTTCCATCTGACACCAGGTCCTTCCACTCCCTCTCCGGAATCATGGGGGGATGCTCATACTTTTTGTTCTTCTCTAAATGTGACCTATATTGGTCCCTCACATACTTTAGATATGTACCAGCTTTCTTAAGGACCTTCATTCAGTTGAATGTTTTATCATCGAACAACACAGCTAAACGGTTAATGAGCTCATCCTTTAAATCTTGATTTTGGGAATTCCATCATGTATGTATGGTGGGCCCAAAGAGCTCCAATGTTATATCACCTAGATTTTTATAAAAAAAATTATTTCCTGCAAAATGATCATGGGATCATTAGGCTAAAAAGAGTGATGAATAAGTAAATTTCAATTGGATTATATATAATAATAATTAAACATTTTAAATTACCTAGACCTTCCCTATCTTTTATGGAATGAAATCCCCTGGCCACCACAAATGACCGCAATACTTTAATTAGTAATGGAAGATCCGTAGTGGCAAGAAAACATCAGCACGAGTGGCCTCAGATCACTCAAGACTACCCAATGCGCAGCATGCTATGTGTTTCGACATTCTCAATTTTAATAAATATAGGCACAAATGATGGGTTGGAAACGTCGATTATGTGATGTATGCGTGAAGATCGTGATGGACACTTGTACTAACCCTCTACTCCACAAGGCAAGACTGTAGACTTCGATCATGGGCAACAACATCATGAGGACACAAAAACTCAGAAAAATAATACATATTTAGTTCATGATACAAAAGATTACAAATTATAAAACCACATGAATGAACTTATGTTACACCAGGAAGACCTCATGACAACTTACTTGCAAGTTTTGTACTCTCTCAGTCAATATTTTAACCCTCTCTCTTATCTCATCTGTTTGAGGCACTATGAATAACAATTGAAGGATTTCTTCATTGCATTTTTTTTGTGTATTCCTTATCATATCGATAGGGTTTGTTGAATATGTGATGTCATCATCCAATAATAGTGACTGCACCTCGACCCTATGGATGCTCTCCTCTACTGCTGGTGCCTTTCCCCGATCAGCTGTCTACAACAAGAATATTTAAAACATTATCGAAGTTAACCCAATAAACTTATGAAAAAAAAATAATAATAAAACATTATTATTATGAGGTACAATACAATGAGGTAAACATGTCGGGTAGAAGTACCTGAAGATGTATCACGGTCTGTGGTCCAGGCTGAATCCTTCCCTGTACGATCAATGTCCTGCTATGACAAAAATTAAATATAAAAAAACATTACTAAAATGAAACCAATAGACTTACAAAAAAAAACATAATAATAAAATGGTTTATTGGAATCATTAATTGGAGGTTGGATAAAATGGTATATAGTACGTACCACCCCAATAGTAACTGTTTTTGTATCTAAGCGATTCAAATTTTAATCGATTAGCAACTCTTCCCCTGCAGTTATTTATTATATCGCACATACGAATACACAGTTTCCCTCACATTCCTCAAATATGCAATTGGGTTGCTTATTTGTTGACCCAGGTCATGTACTATTTATAAACCCTACAATATTCCCCAATGCTTTTGGCCTTCCGTCAATGTACATAGCCACTCCTTTATTTTAATCCTTATCTTTTAGTTGTATATAATTTGTTGACAATACATACCTACGCATACTTCGTGTATATTGAACTAGATACATCCAATCTTTGTAACTATAATAGGGTTCGACATACTCCATCAATTCAGTAACTTTGTCGTAACAGACCTTTATGTTTTCCATGCAAAATAGGCCCAAACCATGTAATGACGATGGTGCTATGTGATATATCCTCTCATTGACACAAAAATCAGTGTTTATTGGAGGAAGTTCCCTGGGTACCCATTGTTTCCATAGAAAGCGAAATTTATAATTCAACTGTCGCCTATGCTCTCATCAGTATAAGAACATGATCCCCTTCAACAAGAAAAAATTCCATGCATTTACAGAATTTTCTTCTAATCTTTTGACCTCTAGTTGATCTCCCTCTTTTAGACATACTACATGTCTCGCTTTCCTCTTTTCTTCCTAAATTTCTCTCGCTCGAGGAAGAAAGATCTGAAAAATACCTATTTGGTGGTACTTGCACTCATAAGGATGTTGGATGAATTTATTTCATGGTGATGTGATCTCAAGGTGACATTATGATTAATCTATCATTTCATCACTAGAATTTGATTAATATAATCAAGTCTTGATATAGATTGTGTTATTGTTACTACCGCTCCAAAACCACCCACAATCAAATCAATGCTATATTGTCCCTGCAATTAATGACTCTAAAACTCTTATAACAAGGTCCATTACACAACCAAATTAAAACAGTGTAAGAATGATTCTCAACCATACACAATTATCTTGGTTTGTTGTCTTGAAAAAGATGAACTAGAATACTACCAGACAATCCAGCATTTGAGGTCCACAAACCATATGTCCATGGGTTTAATCTAGAGGAGTGCAATAGAATCTGTTAATCCATCAGCAACTTTATGCTTCTAGCAATAAAAACTGTTTGCTCATCCTAACCTCCTAAGGTCTGGTCTGCTTGAGACTCTTGGCAGTTTCCACAGCAGGATGAGTGGTTGCACCAATGTTCCAGCCTCTACGACAAGGTTCTCAAACATCTCAAACAGTGAAAGCAGCTCATAAACAGAAAACATTTCTGATCTCTCTAGCCACTATAGGTCTTGAGTCCATGATAAGTTTCAATGTAATCACAAGGTCTCCATCCTCACTTTGTAAGCTTAGTTCACCTTGGAAAATTAAAGAATCAAAATGCCATGATGCAACTAGGTGCTTGAGGGGAGTTTCCTTGGTGTTTTGAAATGGTTTTGATGCCTTTTGACACCTCTTGAAGGATCTTTGTATTCAGGCTTGTGGAAGTTGTATTAACTTGCCTTAACTAGGCAATTAGGTGTCTAAATGATGTTTTGTTAGTTCCCAACGTACAACCAATTCAAATTTCAGTTGTGGGACATCGGGAAGGTTGGTTGAAGATAGAAATAAGCCTCTCTTGGTTGAGGCATGTGGGTTGATGAATCATTTTGAAGTTCTACCAAACTTTATGAAGTCTTTTGACTTGTATTGTGATGCCTCAAGAGAGGGCACTAGAAGAACACTGTGGAGTAACACTGGATCCACAATCCGACAAGCAAGGAAAGATACTTTTGTCTACAAGAAACCAAATGAGAGTCACTGAAGGACTCGGGCAGAATCATAATAATGCGACAGCAGACTCGATGCCATGGAACACTGGAAAACTCACAAACTAGAACAACCCTAGAATCTGTGAAGCAACAATAGATGATATGATGACAGAATCTAGACACTGTGTATCTCAATGTCGATGCCAAACTGAGACTAAAACTCTTCCATGGGAACAAGTACCATAAAGACTCTGTAACATTAACCATAAAAACATGGCCCTCAAATTGAGAAGGATCTGAACCAATGCGGATCAATAATCATGAATTCCCAATCTAAAGTGTGAACCGATGTGAATTTGATATGTGTCAAGCTAAGACAAGATGTGGCCAAAAGAAACTAAGAAACCATATATAACCCATGTGAGTTGCCATCAAAACAAGATGGAGATCAAAGTGCATGCACACTCTAATCAAATTATTATGCAAGGAACCCCCTTGATGGAACTTTATCTCAGTTCATTTATTACAATAACCCAACGATTGTAAAAGGAGAGAATGCTAAATATGCATAAACAGGAAATAAGATGGTGTGGTACTGAAATGAAGTACAAATATTCAAGTTTCACCCTTCCAACTGCCAAAACATCCAAGTAATCTCCAAAACACCCATTGAGAAAAATCTGGAATAACAATCAACCTGGGACAGATACAAAAAAAATTGCATGGACAAAAAAATAGAGTTCCTCAATACCTTTCTGACACCACAAAGAAGGCGAAAAACAGAGATCATGGAAAAAAGTTATGAGCTCGGAAGCCATAAATGAACATCTAACTTCAAACAGAAATAAATGCAGCCAAATAGAAAAATACTGAAAAAAAACTATACCACAGGAAAGTGCTCAAAACCAGCTTTCCGGTGATATCTTGTTTGCCCAATTTCGATACTGTATGCCCAAGTTATGCCAAAAAGAAAAAATATTGCTCCTTAAAGGAAAACTGGGGTTAGGAGGGGGCAAAGAGTGTCATATGGCCACTGACGTCATGTTGACATCAGCACTTCTGAGAAAAAATTTGATGGCCTGGAGGCCGTTGGGGCAAAAAAGCGCCCCCTATCAAAAAAATTGCACGGCTGCGAGTATATTTTGTAGCCGGCAGGGGCCAGGTGTGGGCCCGTGGTCCCCAATAGGACCATTGTTGCACTGGAGGGGGCCCGCTGGGGGCTGGGCACTTAGTGCCCGGTCCCCCATGTGACCACGGTCGGCTACTTTGGAGCCCGTGGGGGCTAAACTGTGGCCGACAGTGCTGATGGGGTCGTGCCGCCAGGCTGAGTAGTCCTCTGGTGGCCGCTCGGTTGAGCGGCAATGGCGTGTTTCTTTTTGAACTAGAGCCGCAACTTTCTGCACAAAAATTAATAATTTTTTAATTTTTTTGCCTCGAACTACGTGTTGGGGAGGTCGTACGGACCCCCAAGCAAAAAAAATTGCCTTCTGGACCAACTTCACCAAAATCGATGAAACGAAAGGCGATCTTAGGGTTTTTGGCCACTACGAACACAATGGTGACCTTCGTTTGTGCCCAAAATTCTCCAAAAATTCGGCTACCTCCAGAGCTTGCGAAAAATCTCCCAGCTTGAAACCCTCATGGATCTGGAAAATGATGGCCAAAATCAATGAAATAAAAGCCATTTCTAACCTTTTCCAGTGCTTTGAATCTAATGGAAAACTCATATTTGATCCAAGACGCTTCATAAATAGGCTCAAGGAATGAAACCCTCAAGGATCCCCGAACATGCTTTGCATTGAAATTCTCCAAAATACGAGAAGGGGTTGAAAATCAAGGCTCTAATACCATGTTAGAAACCAAGATCAGACATGCAAACTAGAAAAGCCTTCCACGGAAGAGAAAAATAGAAAAAGCAAAGCTATTGCAAAAAGATGTGCAAAATATTATTATTCAGGAATTCATAATTACATGAGATGATTTGCTTTATAAAAGCAAAGTATGCATAACCCTAATCTTATCTTGAGCAACAAGATAGTTCAACAAGATAAGGATGAAAATAATTAACCTAGGAATTAAAATATTACGTAAGTAAAGTTATGCAAGTGTAATTAAATATTAATTACACTAACATCATTTTGAAGTTCTAATGCAAAAGCTTGTTGTTTTCTGGAAAATCTGTGTAAATTTATTGTTCTACTATGTGGTACGGCCTTTTTACGTACTGTATGGGTAAATTCCTATTATGGTTGGATAGAGGGAAGACCAGGCTTTCTTTTGGAGGTGATTTGACAAGTTTTCATTGAGTATAAAAGAATATATCGCCATTTTAGCAAGAACTGGTCTGAAAACCCTCAAAACTAGGGTTTTGATTGAAGAATGGCTCTTTCTTCCATCTCCATGTTGTAATAATGCTAATTCTTGGTGGGATGGAAGATATTTGTGTATATTTTCATATTTTTAGGGTTCTAGAGAATGGCATGCTTTGTGGAGGAAGTTTTACAATGTTCTAGGCCTGGCATCCTCATGTGATAGGCCTAGATTGTGAAGCAAAAAGTTGAGTTTTGCTTGTTTAGGGTGATTTTAACTGTGAAGTCACTTAGGAGTGATAGACATGGGTGTAACTAGCCTATAAGAACCTGTTTCAAGGCTTTGGGGTGAAGGAGAGAGCCTAGATAGTCAACTATCATGTTGTAGCCTGCCAATTAGGCCTCTTGGAGCAATGTTGTTTTGGTCCATTTCTCTTTTATTGTCCACTGTCAAGAAAGTAGGTTTTCAGACTTTGTAGGGGCATATATTACTTATCTAAGTTCAATGGTTTGTGCTTGATAGAAGCTTATTTGTGGATTTTATTTTGACTGTCCTACCGGGCAGGGCTACAAGCCTTTTAGTGGTAAAGAGGCCTAGTGGTTAGAAAATTTAGTTTCCTAAGTGAAAACTTGAGTGTCATGGTTTGGTTTAGTCCTATTTGACATGATCCAAGTGGATACAAGCCCTCTTGATTGTTTGAGTACAAGAACCTTAGTTGGGGGGGTCTTTTCCTTGAAGGAATAGTGGATTGGAAAGGTTCACTTAAAGAGTATTTGAGAGAGCTGTGCTAAGTTGGTGGTAAAGAGGTCTAGTGGTTAGAGCAATGATAAAATGGAGTTTCCTAAGTGAAAACTTGAGTTTCATGGTTTTTTTTAGTCCTATTTGACATGATCCAAGTGGATACAAGCCCTCTTGATTGTTTGAGTACAACAACCCTAGTTGGGGGGGTCTTTTCCTTGAAGGAATGTGGATTGGAAAGGTCCACTTAAAGATTATTTGAGAGATTTGTGCTAAGTTGGTGGTTTGATCATCTAGTTGATCATCTAAAGAAGCTTCCCCTGCTCACTAGTTCCTCTAGAAATTGATATTGATTAGTTGTTGTCATCCTTTTTTTAATAGAGGATTTTATATCATTCCAAAGCTCGCTTTATTATTGAATATGGTAACACAAGTCTATGTTGATATCTTTTTCATTGAAAGCTAAAGACTGAGAGGTACCTATTCCGCCAAAATCATTTGAGACACGATCCCATCCTCATCCCTTATATCATATCTTTGGAAGTGTAAACCTTGATAAATGAACAGCTTTGGAAGTTTTGACAAGGATGAAGACTATGAATGAAAAGGAATGTACAGGAAGCTATAAAGGTGGTTCAAATTTCCTTTAAGATCCAAGGTTGAAAAGCAAGAATAGTGACAAATGCATTAGGTGGTAGATCTAAAGATTAAAGAGTAGTCTTCTACAATAGGATCAAGTAGAAAAAAAAATATTTTAGAGCATTTGTTTAAATCCTCATTAGGGTTCAAATGGAAATCTAATGTTCATTTCCTTTTCTATGTTTCTTTCTATAGAATGATACATAAAGATTTATTCACTTTCTTCTTCAAAAATCATGGTATGCAATCAATAGTTTTAAAAGAAAGAGTTTTAGAATATGGGAAATTTTGTTTTTAGGTCTATCTTTGAACCCTTGATTCTACCCTATGTAATGCTTTAGCCAATTATATTTTAAGGTGGCTATAATTTTAAAATATCTCTACTTAGATGTGAAATTTTATCCCTCAAGTCCTCAAATATTTGGGTAATTTGTTGCAAGTGGAAGAAACAAGGTCTACTCTTCCCCATCTTAACTCTAGGGTTTTTATATCTCTCAAATCTAATGAGTGTATTCTACATATTTTGTGCTTTCAATTGAGTGATAATCAAACTAAACATGATATTGAAGTTTTGAGAGGTTTGAATGCTTGTATTCTATGTAAAATGGATGGTCATCAAAGAAGGCATGGCCCAAAAATTCTTAAGAATATTAATAGACTTGTAGCTAATAAAATTTCATCCTTGATTGTGTAGGAAATAATAAAATAAACAATAGAAAAATTTATGAGAATGAATTTAATACTTTAGATGAGATTCTTGACAAATTGGAGGACTCTCATTCTAGTGAGGCATATGTTGGTATCCTTGAATATATGCCTTTTATCAACAATGAGCTTGCTCTTCTTGATTTTTTTCAAGGATAATTCTAGGTAATAAAAAAATGCCCAAGATCTTGCCTTAGAAAGATTCAAATAGTTTAAGTTGTTTGTTAGTTTGGCTACACCTCCCATTGCTCCCCAAGCTCTACAAAACATTGAGTCTATGATTTCCAAAGACCTTTCACATACAATTTTCATGAGTAAATCTAAGATTAAAGATTCAATTTTATTAATTATCCATTCCAAGATGAAGCTACCATCTAGGGGGATTTTGTCCCTAGGCCAAGTGTTGATGTGGATTTATGAAAAAAGAAAAATCAAACCGACTCATGTGTTAATAATCACAAGAGTAGAAAAAATGGAGAGGAAAAATAACCCAAATATTTTGATAGGTTGTACTATAAATGAAAATAGGATGCACCAATTGGAATGTTAGAGTTTGGAATCTTCTGGAAAGAATGCATTTTAAGATCCTCTTACAATAATAGGCTTAAAATGGATTGCTTTCTCTTTCAAGAAACTAAATCTATGAGATTTGAGCTAGAATGTACTCTTAAATTTGTTTGGAGAGAGTTTAACTTTTTTCACTAATCATATTTGGGGAAAGGTGGTGCAACTATTCTAGCTAGGCTAGTATGGGATCCCATTATTAGTGATTCTATGTGTTCTCCTTGCAATAGGGTAGCTTGTGTGATTGTGAAAAAGGATGATGTCTAGTTTGGGGCCCAAATGTTGTAGCATAGACAAGGCGGTGAACTATGATTCTCACTTGCAAACAACAGACATGCATTCCAACTTGTGATTCTCACAAGCAAACAACATAGTCACAAATAATGGAGTTGCAAAGTGATTGAAAGCACTGAGTTATGGTTTGTCCCACCGGCATTGAAGACAAATATACAAAATACAATCACAAAGAGTAATATTCACAAACCAAATCAAATCAAAAATTCCCTATAGCACTCTGATTCATAAATTTTAGATGAAATATGCAAACCATTTTGGTGACAAACGAGATACAGAGGCCTTCACGGCAAAACAAATCACAAAAATTCCAATTTTTGCAGCCAAGCAAGCTCAATCTATGGCTTCCTGCAACCTTTCCTCCATCAGCGCATGACTCACTTCTCCAATTTGACGAGCTAGGTTTTTAGATTATGTCAATTAAAATGAAAATTGTGGCACCATGTATAATTATTATAATATTTATTAATATAATATATTATATTATAATATTAATATAATATTATAATTATTATAATTATTATAATATTAATATAATATTATAATTATTATAATATAATTATCTCTCTATATCTCCCACTATCTATGTCACTCCATCTTCCCCCTCTATCTATTGAGCTATCTCTCCCTCTCCCCTTCTCTTCCTCTTCAACCCATTCTCCCTCCCCTCTCTTCTCATCCTCCTCCCCCACCTATCAATATCCCTTTCTCCCCCTCTCAACTATCTCCTCTCTATCTCTCACCATCTCTCCCTCCCTATCCCCCTATCCATTGACTCTCTATCTCCACCTCTTCCTTTCTCCCATATATCTCCATCTCTTTCTCTTCCCATATATCTCTATCCTCTCTCTCACCATCCCCCTCTATCTCTCTATATCACCCCCTTTCTATGTCTCTCCCTCTCCCTCTATATATTTTGAGCTATCTCTCCCTCTCTCCCCTATCTTCTTCTCTCTCTCCCTTTGTACATATCTCTCTCCCTCTCTCCCTTTCTACATATCGCTCTCCCTCTCCCCTCTTCTTTCTCTCCCTTTCTTCTACCTATTCATCTCCATCTCTTCTCTCTATTCCTCTTCAACCTATCTCTCCCTCTCTCCCTCTCTTCTCTATCTCTCCTCTACCTATCATATCCCTTTCTCTCCCTCCCTCTCAATCATCTCTTGACACCCTCTCTATCTCTCACCATCTCTCCCTCCCTATCCCCCCTATCAATTGACTCTCTATCTCCACCTCTCTTCCTTTCTCTTCCCATATATCTCCATCTCTCTTTCTCTTCCCATATATCTCCATCTCTCTTTCTCTTCCCATATATCTCCATCTCTCTTTCTCTTCCCATATATCTCTATCTCTCTCTCACCATCCCCCTCTATCTCTCCATATCACCCCCTTTCTATGTCTCTCCCTCTCCCTCTATATATATTGAGCTATCTCTCCCTCTCTCCCCTATCTTATTCTCTCTCTCCCTTTCTACATATCGCTTTCCCTAGTCTCCCCCTCTTCTTTCTCTCCCTTTTCTACGTCCTATCTATCTTCATCTCATCTCTCTCTTCCTTTCTCTTCCCATATATCTCTATCTCTCTTTCTCTTCCCATATATCTCCATCTCTCTTTCTCTTCCCATATATCTCTATCTCTCTCTCTCACCATCCCCCTCTATCTCTCTATATCACGCCCTTTCTATGTCTCTCCCTCTCCCTCTATGTATATTGAGCTATATCTCCCTCTCTCCCCAATCTTCTTCTCTCTCTCCCTTTCTACATATCACTCTCCCTCTCCCCCTCTTCTTTCTCTCCCTTTTCTACCTATCTATCTCCATATCTTCTCTCTCTTCCTCTTCAACCTATCTCTCCCTCTCTCCCCCTCTTCTGTATCTCTCCTCCTCTACCTATCAATATCCCTTTCTCTCCCTCCCCCTCTAAGCTATCTTTCGGCCCCCTCTCTATTTCTCACCATCTCTCCCTCCCTATCCCCCTATCCATCGACTCTCTATCTCCACCTCTCTTCCTTTCTCTTCTCATATATCTCCATCTCTTCCTATTACATTCCATCTCTTGATCCTCCCATCTATATCCTCATCTCTTCCTCATCCCCTCATCTCCTCCCATAATCTCCTTCTATGTCCTCCCTCCAACCCTGAGTACATATTGAGCCATCTCCCTCCCCATCTTCTTCTCTCCCTCCCTTGTAACACATCACCTCCCTCCCCTTCTCTTCTCTCCCTTCTACCCATTCATCTCCATCTCTTCTCTTCCTTCAACCTATCTCCTCTCTCCTCTTTCTATCTCTCCTCCTCTACCTATCATCCCTTTCTCCCTCCCTCTCAACTATCTCCTAGCCCCCTCTCATCTCTCACCATCCTCCCTCCCTATCCCTCTTCTCATCCATTGACTCTCTATCTCCACCTCTTCCTTCTTCCCATATATATCTCATCTCTCTTCTTCCCATATATCTCATTCCCTCTCTCTCACCATCCCCCCATATCTATCTATATCACCTCCTTTCTCTATGTCCTCCCTCCGACTTCTATATATATTGAGCTATCTCCTCTCTCCCCATCTTCTTCTCTCTCTCCTTTGTAACATATCGCCTCCTCCCCTCTCTTTCTCTCCTTTTCTAACCTATCTATCTCCATCCTTCTCTCTCTTCCTCTTCAACCCATCTCCTCTCCCCTCTTCTATCTCCTTCTACCTATCATCCATTTCTCTCCCTCCCCTCCTCAACTATCTCCGCCTCTATCTCCACCATCTCTCCCTCCCTATCCCCCCCATCCATCAACTCCCCATCTCCACCTCTCTTCCTTTCTCTTCCCATATCTCATCTCTCACAACCTCTCATCTCTCCATATCACCCAATTTCTTCCTTTCTCAAAGGCCCTCCTCCATATTGAGCCATCTCCCTCCCCATCTCTCTCTCCTCTACACGCCTCCCTAGTCCTCTTTCTCTCCCTCATCCATCATCTCTCATCTCCTCCAACCCATCTCCTCTCCCTCTTCTCTATCTCTAATGTCATGTTTCTAAAAATAGTGTTTTATTAAACTATAAGTAGATTATTGTCACCACTATTCATTCCACATGAAATGCCAAATGTAGCAATTGTTTTGTTGCTTTTGTCAAGTTTCATTAACCAAGATATTTAGTGGGTTGAATAAAGTTGTGTTATGACCCTTGGTCTCTTTAAAATAATTAGACAATATTAGGGAGATCGGGAAGGGGAGAAAACTAAACTCCTTCAAAATAGGGGTAGTTGTGGGTTTATTCATTTTCTTTGTATACTATATACTTAGTTTCCCTAGGATAAATAAATCACTATAGAAATGAAAGATGTTTGATTATCTACCTAATATTTTTTGTGTTTTTGAAATTATTAGACTATTTAGATCATTTTCTTAGTTGTGTATCCTAACTAATATAGAGTAATATTTTGCATTTTAATTGACTACTACATAATAGTTTATATGTTGAAATAATCGTTTCCATTCTTTGTAGTTTTTACATTGGAATACAAATCATATTTAATTTCACGCCAATATACTTCTTTCATAAATCATATTTTTTTAATATCTTAAAAGATGTTAGTTAAATTGGAAAATTTGTTTGAGTTAATTACTAAATTTGATCTAAAAGTGTTAAACACTTTAGATATATTCAATTAGATATATATAGTTAAATTGGAGGTTTCATTTGAGTTAATAATTAAATAACGTAATAATCAATTAAAGCAAGGGACATAATTTTTTATGTGTTTGAATTTAATAAATTACAGATTAAAATAGACATAAATTACTTGAAATAAGTGCTTCATAACCCATCTAATCAAATCATAACCTATCAAAAAGGAAATAGGAATTTTCTAAAGAAAAGAACACTTGACCCAATCATAAGTGTATGGCCTTCGCAGAAAGGAGTGATCCACCTTAGCAATAGGAAGTACCCCATCCAAAATTTTCTCACATTACACAAAGCCACAATGTTGCTCCAAGATAAGGCAATAAAATCCAACCTTATGTGTCCTAGTAATCAAATTGGAGATGATCCTAAAAATGACATTGTGAAGGGTGATTAGTCTAAAAAATCTAAACGACTTTGGAATTATTTCACTGCTACGATCAATGTGTCATCTTTCATGAAATTTCCCAAAACACTATTCATTATGATCATATGGAAATTTCTAAGAGAACTACAATAGTTGTAACATCATGAATTAAAATTAAACATTAAAAAGTACATCATGAATTAATTATGTAATGACATAAAAATTAAAAACATCATGAATTAATTGTGTAACCACATAATTCAAATATGATTCTATAAAGAAATGAATATCAAATAGATAATAAAATCACATAACTCATACATTTCAATGTCATTGATCTTCTTCTTCATCAAACTCTTTGTCTGACGTATCATCTGATCCAGATTCGACATTGTAAGGATTGGTCATATCATCATCATCGCCATTGATATCAGTTTCAATAATGTCATCATCCACATAGATATCATCTTCATGAACATTAACTCCTACATCATCATGATCTAGTTCCTCCTCTTCGACATCTTCATCAGGCACATCATCAACTAATTGTTGATCCTAGTCATTGTTAACATCATCTTCTAGTTCTTCGGTATCTTCTTCTTCCACCACATTATACAGCTAATGTCCTCCCATGGCCTCTCAAGTACAGGTAATGGTTGATACAATTATTTATTCTGACTTGCTCCTTTTTCCATCTGACATACTCTGCAACTTTGTGCAAACTTCTTCACATCTTTTTATAACTATGGCCAGTAATAATTCTCACTAACAAGAGCAATGGTCTTATGTATGGCTAGTAATAATTCTCACTAACAAGAGAAATGGTCTTATGTCGACCAAAATGTCCATCCAATCCTCCACTATGCTTCTCCTTGATTAGAATCTCTTTTATAGAACTCCTTGGAATGCATAATTAGCCTCCTCTAAACAACATCCCATCTTGGATTAATAAATCCAACCATCTTGTCCTATCCAATGTAATATGTTCCAAACAAGCCTTCCAAGCTTCTGCAAAGTTTGGATATTCAGGATACAAACTTTTGAGTTCATTGAACCCAACAACTCCTTGGATCTTCAGGATACAAAGTTTGGATCTTCAGGATATTCATTTTTATCAATAATTTTTTTCTTCTACATAAGGCATCTGCAACTCTGTTTGACCTTCCACTCTTGTGCTTCAAAAAAAAAGTATAGCTCTGGAAAAACACAACCCATTTTAAGTGCCTTTGATTTAACTTTCCTTAACTATTGAGATACTGCAAAGCCTGGTGATCAGTATATAAAACAAATTCTTTTGGAAAAAAATAGTGTCTCCATTTCTTCAAAGCCTAAACTATAGCTTAAAACTCATGATCATAGACAGAATATTTCTTCTTACCATCATTCAACTTCTCACTAAAATAGGCAATAGACTTACCTTCTTGACTCAAAACAACTCCTACGGCAATGCCACTAGCATCACAATCTACCTGAAAGACCTTATTGAAATCTGGAAGTGACAAAATAGGTTGCTCTATAACTTTCTTCTTCAACATATCAAAACTTTTGGCTGCTCCTGTAGTCCACTTATACTCTTTTCTATCGCCTCTCATTGCTTCAGTTAGAGGTGCACAAATACTACTAAAATTATTAATAAAATTTCTGTAAAAAACTTGCTAGACCATGAAATGACCTTACCTCTATAGCAGTCCTTGGGGTAGGCCATTCAATGATAGCTCTCACCTTCTGTGGATCCATTTTAAGACCCTCTACTAAGACCAAAAATTCTAGATACACCAACTCTCTCTTCACAAAACTACATTTCTTCAAATTTATCAACAGCTTCTCCTCCCTTAGCTTCCCAAAGACTCTTCGGATATGCATCAAGTGCTTCTCCAATGTCTTACTAAAAATCAAAATATAATCCAAATAAATAAAAAATATATTCATAAAAAATCTTTCAATACCTCATTCATAAGTTGTGTAAATGTGCTTGGTGCATTGGTTAGCCCAAAAGGCATGACTAACCACTCATACAAGCCCTCCTTGGTTTTAAAGGTTGTCTTCCATTCATCTCCTTCTCTAATCCATATCTAGTGATATCCACTCTTCAAATCTATCTTTGTGAAGTACTCAGCTCCACTCAAACAATCTATAATGTCATCCATTCTCAGCAAGGGAAATCTATAATTGATGGTTATCTTTTTGATGACTCTAGAATTTGTACACATCCACCATTTCCCATCCTTCTTTAGTTCTAGTACTGCAAGTACTGTACATGGACTCAAACTCTCTCTAATCAATCCCTTCCACAACAACTCTAGCACTTGTTTGTTCAACTCTCCACTCTCTGTTGGAGTCATATGATGAGTTTCCTTATTTAGCAAACTGGCTCTAGGAATCAAGTCCATCTGATGACCAATCTTTCTTACTAGAAGCAAAAATTTAGGTACGTTATCAAAAATAATAGCTTGAAACTCATTCAAAAAATTTGAAACCTCTACAGGTACCTTAGTATTATCTTCTTTATCAACTCTAGGGATCAATGAAAAACACATATGCTCATGTCCCGTACCTTCTAGGAACTTTCTTCCATCAACCAAACAAATTATTGCATTATTGCATACCTTTTCCTATGCCTCTTTAAAGGGCTTCAACTTATGATGAACCCCATCCTTTTTCAAAGAATAGGTGTTGGTATGTTAATGCAGAGCTAGATGGATTTGATCCAAACTTACACAATACAATTTGACTCAAAAAACACTTTGATAGTCAAAACCCTAACTAGGGTACTTTTCACACAACCTCTCCTTTTCTCTAGTAGGTCTGTAGACCTAAATTATTCAACTTAACTCACAAAAAACCTCACAACAATTAATCCCTTGACACATTCAGATACCCTTTATAGCATACTAAAACATACCTAAAAATCTCCATGCGTCACTTTGTACCAACCTTTCCAACTTTTGACTGATATGCTGACTAAACCAAGTGCCTCAAATTATTTCTCATAATTCCAAATAACTACTCAGACCTTCTTGACAGGTAACAAAAGGCCCTAATCAACAATTTTTAGAATGACAAACCCTCATCTATCCACCAAATTTTAAAACCCTCAATTTCACTAGTTTTGAGTAGGGTTTAATAAAAAATGGTGTTCCCGACCTCCTACAACTCTGCCACTACATCCAACACACCTAAATATGCCTTCTTGTGCTCAAAAAACAATTTCAAAACTTTTTCCAACTCTTACTCAAAACCATCAATCTTAGGCCTAATTTCATCAAATTACCCCAGGGAAGCCCTCTAAACTTCATCAAACCCTTCATTTTTCCTAAAACTCCTACCCTACCATTCTAACCCTATCATCATGAACCCATTCCACTTAGTAACAGGAAAGGCAGAAGGTGGAATGGGCCTTATTTCATTATTGAAGCTCCAAACCCTTAAAACAAGGTATACCCAGGTAGTCTTAGGAAAACAAGTGTAAAAATATTCAAACACAATATAAACTCTTCAAACCAAAAAAAAATTGAAGTTAATCCATGCCTCCAATGGGTTCACAATGTTTTAGAAGAATAATCCATAGTACGGAACTGTACTAGGTCTAAGAGCAGTATGTTTACACAAATTTTTTGAAGAAATCTAAGAAATTCAAATTTATTTCACTTCAAAAACCATCAAAAATTCCCTTACAATGAGATCCATAATGTATTTAAATCCTTTCCACCTAAGAACCAACTGACTTTTTGCATTTCAAACTGTTGGCATTCCAACTTGCACATTTTTGCAACTTTTTTGCCCAAGATAACAACTTTTAAAAATATGTCAAAATATGACAATATAAATTAAGGGACCACAAAAACATGAAAAAAAGAACCTTGAACTATGCCTCTAGACTCAAATCACACCAAAACATGACATTAGACCTTTCACCTCCCAAATGTTGCACCTTGTCAACTTTTGCAATCTTGCATTTTTGTACAACTTTTTGACAATATTGCACATTTACAAAGATGAACTCCTAATACATACTAAATGGTAAATTCAAACCTTATTGACTCAAAAAAATTACCTCAAACCCCTAAGACAACCTATCAAAGAACAAACTTGACCAAACTCAATTGAAATGGATTGGTGCTCCTGCACCATACAACTGACCTTGAAACTTTTCCAAGTCTCTTGGAAATGTAATTGCAGGTTTCCCAAACTTGTCTACTCCACCTCCTTGATCTTCAAATGCTCTTTTACTTTTCCTCTGGATCAAATACTACTAACTTGTATCACCCCTTGTGTTCTCAAACTACTTACCACCTAGTTTTTGTTTCTTTTGCACAAACTGTCCTGATAAATGTCTCTCAATTTTCCCTTCACTTGTGATTGATATTGTACTTTCTCTAACATCTACAAAAACACCTTTTATAGTCTTGTTTTTAATTTATTCCCCCTTACCTCCAGTTACACACTTGAATCTATCCACCTATCCTTGAATGATCACTTTATCTTTTCCTTGCATCTTTGTGATTAGATTCCCTGTCTCAGTAATCTTTGTCTTGGCATACTTCCATACCTTTGTTTTGATAGTACTTTGCTGCCCCTCTACTTCCTTAACAACTAAAGGACAAAACATTGTCCCAACCACAATTCCATCATGATTTTTAAACTCATTTTTAATATTTTCAAGGAATTCACCCTTGACCTTCTCTATCTCAGACTTGGTCACCACTCTCTCACCTTCTTTGTTTCCTTCCATTATTGTATCATCCTTCAAATTTACTATCCTCACATCTTCTAGCCTTGAAGTGGCTGAAAATGTCATTTTCACTTCTTTATCTTCCACAAGCTTCACAATCTCCTTCTTACCAACCATGATGATGCTTGTTGCCTTGTTCTACTCTCTTCCACCCTCCGACAATGGGGTCAATGTAAAAGTGATACCATCCTTTTCAATCTAATATGTGCTAACTTTGCCATCATAGATTGAGTGCCTATCAAGTTGCCAAGGTCTTCCAAGGACTAAATGGCAACAACTCATTGGAAAAATATCACAAAGGACCTTGTCCCTATAACCACCAATCTTAAACTCAACTAGTTCTTGCTCATTAACTAAAATGGATTGATCATCACTCACCCAAGAAGCTTTGTATGGTGTTTCATGAGGGATTCTTTCTAACTTCAACTTATCAACCATTTCACAAGACGCCATGTTATCAGTAGATCTTGAATCTATCACTACTTTACACACCTTACCTTTACATTTTCAAGTTTTCTTGATTAATTATCTTCTTTGAGCCATCTCCTTCTCCTCAAATGCTTGAAATAAGGTTCTTCTCACCATCAAACTTTTCCCAACTTATGGAGCAGCAACATGACTAGTAGAATTTGAGCTTTCACATTCATCTTCTTACACTATTTGAGCCCTTCTTTCACTTCTCCTTTCATCACCACTTGATGTAGAAACAAAAAATTTAGGGAACTTGTAGGCTAGATGTCCAAACTCATTACAATTATAGCACCTACCTGAAAAAATGTTTGAATTCCTACCTCCACCAAATCTGTGTATAGTGCCTCTAAATCCACCTTGTTGATCAAGAAAATGTACCTATATCTCTTGAAGTGCTACCTCTACCTCTACTTTTTCTTCTGCCCTTATAGCCATTTGGTAGCATTCTTCAATGTTCCTTCGATTGTGCAAGTTCAATTCATCCTGGATGTTAAATCTTAGTCCACTAAGATACTTGGCCACTCTTTCTACATCATCAACCATATTTCTTGCCTTATGCTCAACCTATAAAACTCATTAGTGTAAGTTTTCACATCCATTTCCTTTTTTCAAATCTTGAAGCTTTCTAGAAATTTGGATGGCATAATCACTTGGAAAAGATTTACCTTTTAATTTGGCTACCATCCTATCCCATGAAACGATTGTGGACTTACCTTTTCTTCTCCTTTCAACTTGTTCATAGTCCCACCAAACTAATGCATGCCCCTTCAATTTATTCTTTGCTATATTCATCTTCTCTTCATGAGGTACATCCTCGCATTCAAAGAAGTTATCGAATGCTACAATCCAATCTAACAATGCTTCCTCATCAAGAGTACCATCATACATAGGAAAATAACTTTTTACCTTGTGTTTGTTTCCTTTTCTTTCTTTCAGTAGCCTTGCCATTCTTTGGTCTTCAGGATCCAACTCTTCATCTACATCTTCATACTCTTCATCTTCTTCTTCTTCAGTGTCACTTTCATCACCCACAATCATTCCTCTTTTCTAACCTATTTCAACACTCTCCAACCTTGCAACCAACCCATTTTGCAATTCCTTCAACTTTCTAATCTCCCTCTCAGTCCTCTCTTCCATCTCTTGCATCTTTCTTGCCATATTATTCCTCTTTGGAGGCATCTTAACTTTCCAACTTCTCACCTTCAATTTGCAACTCTTCAACTTTTCCTTTAGAAGATCTACTTCATGAGCTCTGATACCAATTAATGCAAAGCTAGATGGATTTGGTCCAAACTTACACAATACAAGTTGTCTCAAACAACACTTTGATAGTCAAAACCCTAACTAGGGTACTTTTCACACAACCTCTCCTTTTCTCTGGTAGGTCTGCAGACCTAAATTATTCAACTTACCTCACAAGATACCTCACAACAATTAATCCCTTGACATATTTAGATACCCTTTAAAGAATACTAAAACATACCTAAAAATCTCCATGGATCACTTTGTACCAACCTTTCCAACTTTTGACTAATACGCTGACCTACAAGGCCAATTAGGCATGTTTTCCAAAGCAAGTGCCTCAAATTCTTTCTCCTGATTCCAAATAACTACTCAAACATTCTTGATAGGTGACAAAAGGACCTAATCAAAAAAAATTAGAATGAAAAACCCTCATCTAGCCACTAAATTTGAAGACCCTCAATTTCACTAGTTTTAAGTAGGGTTTAATGAAAAATGGTGTTCCAAATCTCCTACAAATTTTCCACTACATCCAACACACCTAAATACACTTACTTATGCTCAAAAAACCATTTCACAAATTTTTCCAACAATATTTCTTCCAAATCTTACTCAAAACCATCAATCTCAAGCCTAATTTCATCAAATTACCCCAGGGCAGCCCTCTAAACTTCATCAAACCCTTCATTTTTCCTAAAACTCCTACCATGCCATTATAACCCTATAATCATGAACCCATTCCACTTATTAATATGAAATACATAAGGTGGAATTGACCTTATTTCATTATTGAAGCCTCAAACCCTTAAAAAAGGGTATACCCAGGTAGTCTCAAGAAAACAAGTGTAAAAATCTTCAAACTCAATATAAACTCTTCAAACCAAAAAAAATTGAATTTAATCCATTCCTCCAATGATTTCATAGGATTTTAGAAGAATAAGCCATAGTACAGAACTACACCAGGTCTAAGAGCAGTATGTTTACACGGACATTTTGAAGAAATTTGAGAAATTCAACTTCATTTCACTTCAAAAACCATCAAAAAGTCCCTTACAATGAGATCCACAATGTATTTAAATCATTTCCACCTAAGAACTAACTTACTCAATTGATACAAACTAACTTTTTTTCATTTCAGACATTTGGCATTCCAACTTGCACATTTTTGCAACTTTTTTGCCCAAGATAACAACTTTTAAAAATATGTCAAAATATGACAATATTAATAAAGGGACCACAAAAAAATGACAAAAAAAACCTTGAAATATGCCTCTAGACTCAAATCACACCAAAACATGACATTAGACCTTTCACCTCCCAAATGTTGCACCTTGTCAACTTTTGCAGTCTTGCATTTTTGTACATCTTTTTGACAACATTACACATTTACAAAGATGAATTCCTAATACATGCTAAATGGTCAATTCAGACCTTATTGACTCAAAAAAATACCTCAAACCCCTAATACAACCTATCAAAGAACAAAATTGACCAAACTCAATTGAAATGGATTGGTGCTCCTACACCACATGTCCATCATGTACTGCTCAACGATCAACCTACCAAGGTCTACCTAACAACATATGACCAACATCCATAGGAATAATATTACACAATACCTCATCATGGTAATTTCCAATCTTGAACTTTACCAAACACTGTTTATTTACCAAAGCTTTATGGTCCTTCTGCAACCAAGAAATCTGGTACAGATTTGGATGCCTTCTCTCCAACCGCAACTTACTAACCATCTCTTCTAAAACAAGGTTATCAATACTACCTCCATCAATAATAACATTGAAAACTTTACCTTCACACTTACATTTGTTGTGAAACAAATTCTTCCTTTGAGTTGGTTCTTTCTCCTCATTCAGCAAGGCTCTTCCAGTAACAAGAACCTCTCCTTTTTCTATGTATCCTCAGAATGTGAAGACTCGGTATCTTCATCTACATGTGCAACTCATGCATTACCCTCAGTTATTTTCTCTTTGTCCTTGATGTTGATGGAACTCGTAGGCTCTATTTTCTTCTTCTCCTCACTAGAAATAGGTTCCATGAAAGCCTCCTCTTCCTGTTCTACATCTATATCTTCCTCTTCCCCTTTGATCTCCACTGTTTTGATCACAAGGATGATAGATGTTATCTCCTTTCTGGTTCTGGCTGCTACTGGATCCTTCACCCTTCTTTTGATCTTCATTTGTCCCTCCATATAATCATCCACTAGTCTTTCCACCACAACCCCCACCTCTTTTCTTTCTTTCAAATCTTCTATTCAACTTTTCTTCTACCTTCAAAGCAAACTGATATGACTCTTCAATGGTAGACATTCTTACCAAACCCAACTCTTCTTGAATACTCAGCTTCAACCAATTTATGTAATGGGAAACTTTCTCCTATTGGCCTCCGAATAGCCCATTCTCATCAACGCATAGTAGAATTCTTCTATATACTCCTTGATGGATCTTCCCGCTTGTTTCAACCCTTGCATCTTCTTCAACAAATCTAGCTGATAATCCACAAGAATGAACTGTATTTTTAATTTGTCCACCATATGATCCCATCTTGTTATTTTCTCTTTTGCTCTTTGATTTTTTCTAGTTGTACCTCTTTCAACCAAATATTCACATGACCCTTTAGCTTCTTCTTTTCAAATTTGACCCACTCAAGATCGTCCACCTCCTCATACTCAAAGTACTCCATATCGTTGATCCAATCAATCAACTCTTATGGGTTAAGATTTCTAAAAAATGTAGAAACATCGATATTTGTCCTTTTCCAAATCTTTGAGATGGCTTTAAATAATCTTACTTTCTCTGGAT